>JAGFPH010002372.1:8225-43722 GCA_018207615.1 Philaenus spumarius | reverse complement strand
GCATTCTACCAATATTGTTTATTCTATAACTGTGATTTTGAAATCTGCTTCGTACTAATGTTGTTATTCTTTAAGTGGGATTTTAAGATGTGAATTCTACCAATATTGTTTATTCTATAGGCCCTACCTGTGATTTTGAAATTTGCTTTCTACCAATGTTGTTTATTCTATAACTGTGATTTCGAAAGCTTTAAAAACTAATTGAATACAGAGAAAATATTGTGAACTCGCAAGCGTCTTTCATTAAGCGACACTTCACTGTTTGATTTATATAATGTTTAATGATTTTAATATTTTTCAAGCAAAGATGTTTTATTTTTATATATAGAAAAAACTACTTATAAGTATAAATACCCAAATTTAAAGGTATATTATTATGGGTTCACAGATAAACATAAGAAAGAATTTTAAAAAATCCCAATTTTTAAGCGTAAAATTAGTGAAATTCGTGAGGTCACTCCCAGCCCTATAATAGATAAAACAGCTGTTCAGATCAAAAGCTTCATGTTTGTTTACATTCATTGCCGTAGCAACCAATTTAGTTGGTGGAACTATAAAACATTACATTAATGTTCCCGTAAAGCGACTTTCTGGATGCTGTGTCTACAAATTTAACCACTCTACTTACCTAGTAAACATGTACCATCTTTAAACGAGTTATTTTATAAGTATGCTTGAAAAAATAAGGTACAAAATTCCCACAACAAACGTTTTGATAAAATGGAGGAATAAACAGAATAAATTTAATTTATTTTGTTGAATATTTGAAAGTCGTACCAGCATCTTTTCATGTAATACAAATTACCATATTTAGTAACGTCAATGTATTATAATACGCACCGCTTTTAGACTTGTCTTTTAATATTCTGGGCTAAATATAAAATTGTTTAAAATTACACGTCTCAACACTGATCCGTGAATTTGTATCTTATCTGGCATAACGGCGAAAAGAATAAAAAAACGAAAGAAAAAACATCGCAACAAGTTGAGGACGTCCTTGGTTAAATATGCATTAGACCTTCTACAAAGTGGTTTAAATAGTTATTATACCCAGAAGGCATTTATAATATTATTCACGTTTAAATATTCACCTGTAAGGAAGACTGCAGTGTTATGGGTTTCAGATTTTTACTCGCAAAGGTTCGATGTAAATTAATTTCGGGCGTGACAAGATTTATTTAAATTATATTTACGGCGACGACCTAATGGCCGGGTTCGGGCAAAATGCATTTTGAGATGTAAATCATCTCCCAATGAAGCCTCACGTTTTGTTTCAAACTTTGTTGTACGCTTTTGTTCCTATTTAAACTAAGATTTACATGTCTAAAACTTGCCAGTTTAAAGGAAAAGTTTTTTGAATAACATGTAAAATATATCATGGCTGTCTTGAATATCTATATTATATGAACAAATTAGGTCATACGAATTTAATGTTTTTTTTAAGGAATATGGTAAACATTTTATAATTTAAGAAAGGCAAAGAAAACAAAAGATAAACGAAGAAAAATACGATCAAGCAAGTTTATTTACTAGCTGCCCAATCCGGCTTTGCACTGATAGACAAATAAAAGTTAAATGTATATTAACAAAAAATATATATCAATAAATATATTACACTATGTATTTCTTATGGGGATTAAATTAAGTTACATGTTTTAGGGCGTCAACCAACTATTTGGGAAATTGGTCTACTGGCGTTGAATAGCTGCCTGCGTGTACGAAATATTTAAGTAGAATTTGTTTTAATTTAAGGTTATTTAAACTCATTTTTGAGTATAAGTATCCAAGTCACATAGATAATACAATTATGGTACTTACTTCCGTCTTGTGACTTATTGTAGCTTTTTTTAAAAGTTACGCGTTTCGGAACTATGTTCCATCTTCAGATAATCACTCTTGAGAGATCGTTAGCACATTAAAACACTAAAAACACACAAACATACATATAAATTAAATACGAACAAAACTACACGGTGGGTGTACACCAACGGTTTCAACGGTTCCCGGACTACTGATAAGCGATGGCTTGACCAGTATTGTCCAATGTCTTATCTCCCAACGTCATCGCAGTGTCATACAATAAGTTGGAACGGAAATTAAGTTTCTCAATTTGTTTGCACCTCAGCCTCCAGTCCAGGCTGACGCGCTGCTTTGCAGCGGAAAAACTCGCTTTTCCCTTCACGTGGACTTATAACGGGTACTTTGTGGTATTTTACGTTACGATCGATCGTGGGGGGAACAGACGAACATATAAGCTTGTGTAAAAAAAATTACAAAATAATCTCCTATATTTATTTGTTAGCTAAAACCCTGAAAAGGTTCAATCTAGTACGAAAAATCTAAAAATATTTTTACTTTCGGTCAAAAAAGTTCTTCCTGTTGTTGGATATTTTTGCTAACGAAATCGTCCGAGCCACTTCAAAAACCAACGTGTTTACTAAATTTGGACGAAATCGGACGTAAAATGCGGCCGTTGAATGGGAACACATATATATATACAATTTTAATTGATACCTTAATTAAAATGCAAGTCTGATGACTGCATCAACTCATCGTTCATATGGAAAATCGCTAAAAATTGCAATTTTTGACATGTCACGTTTCGCATAAACGCCAACAATATGTAAGGCGACACTAAGCTACTGTATTTGTGAGCTTTCATCTCATTTTACCGGCCCCCACAGCTATCGTATAATGTATTCCTCCCACGGTAATTGTTATTGTTTCTATGGTTATTTCGGATTGTTAAGTGTACGAAGTGTTATTGCGTTGTTATGCTATTTGTTATTTTGGTCAAACCTTCGGAAACACTGATCACTTGGAGCTTCTCAGGTTTGTTTTTTTGTTAAAAGTAAGCAGAATTTAACTAAGAAGAATCCATAATCCGTTGGTTGTAATAAAAGTATGACCGAGAGCTGCGGTCTTAAATGTATTTGGTAAGAACTATTTTTGGTTCGATTATTCTTAGAAATATAACTTCAGCACAAATTGTTCTCGAGTTCGGTGTATTGAAATAGGTTAAATATTATTTTAACTTTTTCTTTCCTCACTGGCCAATAATCATTCCAGTAACAAACGCTGCGCATTTAATCACAACGAATCGTAAAAACCACAATTCGATAAATCTCGCTTTCGAGATTTGTTTTTTCCTCATCACTTGAACATTTGCCAAAGGTAATTTGCTATGTGGAAAGTTGTAGGTTCAGCGAATAAAAGTCGGATAATAATGCATCTATGAAGAAACAGCTTTGCACAATATGGCCGCTATCAGTCTGTGCGGTTTCTGCCCGTCCGTTTAACATCTTTTACGAGCAAACGGTGCACTACGTGTTTGACTTCCAGCTTTTGATAGTCTCGATAATCGTCGCCATAAATAGTAGAATCAGAGTCGAGCACAAAGGGGCAATATACATATTTCGTAATCATAACACATTCGCTCGTGCAATATTTAGAAAACCGACGGTTTTTCTCCGTTACGGATTTCTTGTAAAACACAATCAATCTTGTAAACCGCTCGGATTACGGTTTGCACTAATCCTTCTTTATGTTTATTTAATAATCCCGGTCTGCATTTACAAATCATAAATACTTAAACCCTGTTCAAAGGGAAATTTATGTAGAACAAATACAGAAACGGTGTATTAGTTTTAAAGAAAGATTTTATTTTCTGCACACCATTCTGCGTCAGCTATGTTGAAATAATTTCATTTTTTTAAACCGAATATTTTTATAACTCAAGCGGCTGAATATCCATGAATAAAATAATAAACTGACGTTCAAAATAAACTGGAATAAAAAAACAAAATTTCAAACATTATTCAATTTCGAATATCTAAAATACTGACAGCAATTTTAAACCGAATAAAAATGTGAATGACATGGTCTTCTAGCTGTCTAACGGGGCAATAATATTTACAATGAAAGATTTTTATGTGTACTGTATTTAAGAAAGAATGTACAAGTCAGTATGTCGTTAACTTCATCCTAACTTGTCGCGCACTTCGTTTACAGCTCTGAAAAAACGATTAAGCCGGGTAAGTAAATATTGAATTTTGAGTAAACTTATGACAGAATAACAATAATATGGATATAAAATAAATATGGATGTGATATGAACATGGACATGCATATGGATATTGTACCTATTAAGAAAATACCATTACTATATTTATGAATACTATGCGTATTCAAAGAATATAATTAATATGGAAATGGATATAAAATAAATATGGATATGAACGTAGAGATGGATATTGTACGTATTATGATAATATATTTAATATGGATGTAAATAAATATGGTTATGGTACGTACATGGATATTGTACGTATTAATAGAATATCATTAATATGGATATGGACATAAAATAAATAGGTATATGGTAGAACATGGACATGGATATGGATATTGTACGTATTAAGAGAATAAAATTAATATGGATAGCCTATGGGTATAAAATAAATATGGATACGGTATGAACATGGACATATATATCTATATTGTACGTATTAAGAGAATGCCATTAATATGGATATACAAATGGATATTTATAATGATATGGATATTTCACGTTTTAGGAGAATATCATTAATAAATGATATGAACATAAATATGGATATTGTATGTATTAAGAGAGTATCATTAATATGGATATAAAATAAAATATGGATTTGTTATAAACATATACATGGTCATTTGTATTAAAATGGATTGTAATATTGTATTTTTTTAAGTAGTTATAACGTAATACTGGAGTTAAAATGAGCCGTTACTAATATGGTATTTATACTCTATTGTAATAACAATTTTAAAGGTGGATTAGATCTATATTTAATATGAAATGGATCTAGTTCATCTCAAGTGTACTATTGGCCCAGTAGAGCTATTGGTGTACTCCGAGTAACTGAAAATGTTTTTACCATTGACACACTTTTATCAATTACCGATAAAGGAAATAATTGCACGAATTATCCTTCCCAAAACATACCATTATCCACCTGCAGTTAACCAAGAACTGGTTTCGACAATAGATTATGTAAGTATTTTTATAAAAGACAAACAACTTCTGCGGTAGGAAGGATTTTCTAGTTGCGTAACAAAACACTATAAAGGGCTTTAGGTATTACCTCATGGAGATAAAAAAACCCATACGACTTAATGGCGAAGAAGGATAAATCATCGTGATTTATTTAATTAATAACATCTAGTGAAAGTGCGAGGGGCGTGGCACGAGTTAGACATCTTTGCGACAACAGAAAACTTGAAACATAATCAATACTGAAACAGCTGTTCCTAATAACGCCTCTCTGTAGGTGAACTTTGCCCTCGATAATTATATAAGGCAGGTTGGGGTAGTGTAACAGCTGATATCGATACTGTTTAAATTAATCGATTTTATTGTCGAATTCGATCTATTTATGATATCAAACGTGTTAAGGAATGAAGTATTTAAATTTGTTTTACATAATAGCTTCAATGAGGGTTATTAACTTTAAGTGTATCTAAAAGAATATATGAGGTACAGAATTCTTCTTTCTTAAAAGACACATCTTCATTAAAACTTTTTTCACCATTGTTATTTTCCATACACGCTTACATTTGAAATGTTAATATACATTATTTCTGCAAACGTCCTGAAGAGCAAACATCCTTATATATAATACGTGAAGCAGTTTTTTGTGAACACAACTCCTCCCTTATTTCTGGACCAAATTTAATGTTTGAGTTGTCAAAAAATTCGTCTCAATTCGAAGTTTTGCAATAAGGTTTTAGATGTCAAAAATTCTTATCCTTAGTGGCGTGAGCTAATCTCAAAGGTCGGGTTTTACCCACAAGATTAACATGGAACGAATTTAAAAACCATTTCTATAAAAAACAGCTGTTTATAATAAAAATCCAGCTGCTTTCTTGGATGTAAATAATGATGTTTATAGTAAACTAAACATAATTTAAGGTTAGGCCTAGATTGTTGAAACAACTATAGCAACCAACTGAATAAATTAACAGATAAAACAATTGATTCGGATATCCAGCTTTTAGTACAAAATAGTATTTTAAGTTAGGCCTATACTGATCCAACACAATCATGTTTCAACACACACAAACCAATAAAAACGTACATTGTTGTTAAGTTAAGGAATAAAAAGCTAAGGAATTTAAAAATAAGAAATTTGAACATTTAACATTATTTACCATCGTAGTTTTGAGATTATTATTAATCCTACACTTTTATTATAAATAAAACATAACATGTGCTTTTAGAAGGGTCCATCGGGGGTTGGCGTGCGGAGCACGCAGGGGTCCCCCCTAATACTCTACTAATCTATTTCGTACACTCTGCAGTTATTCAGCGAATTCAGGAAGGGATCAATTTCCTAAATATCGGTTGAAAACCTAAAACATATAAACTGAATTTCTGAAATTCGCTCGTCACGTCAGCGAGATAACTTACATACTGAAAAATGTAACGAACAAAAAACTGTTATAGTTTGATTATTGTAGTTTGTGCATCAGTGAAGATGGCGGCGTTGTCGTTGAAATGCGTTTGACGTAAACGTATTAGTTGTGTTCAGTTTTGTTGTCAAGTTATCTTCTCGTAGGTCAAGCTCAATAGTTATTTATAACACTTTATGGTTTTCCTAAATAGTTATTTGTGTCTTAAGGGAGAAAAGTATCACTTTGTCGCATCGAAAGGAAATGTTAACGTGCGAGCGCTGAGAGGGCGGTAATTTTCAAGAGGGCAAATAATATACTTTTTTTCCGTATGACGCACAACATTTTTCCTCCAGCTCTAGTTTTAGTAAATAATTTGAATTTTAACATGGAAAAACTTTATTAAAAACATGGACAGTCATATTAAAAAGCAATTGAGGTTTTTAGACTATAAAACAATTAGACACAGGCGTTATTGATGCATTGTTGTTTTACTTACATTGTGTGATTTAGAGGGCGAACTAGTGCCCATATAAAAAACATTGAGTATACATTCCGGGTCGCGGGCGAAAAAGTGAACTCAATGCTTTTTATATGGGTACTTTTCCGCCCCCGGATGATAAGTGGTTCTTTCTACCCTATTAAGGGTCTGCTCCAGCAAAATAGAAAGCAACCGGTGGCTTCAACGCTTCAGCCTGTAGAGGTATCTTAACAGTGGAGTTTCTTGCAGCCGAGTGGTTTGACAATTTAAAACCATTAATTTTGTAAATCTATCTTTTGTAAATTCGTGGTGAGAAGAACTAAACGTTCTTTATAAAATTGCTGATACGATTTGCGATTTACTTTTAATTATTATTTTTTTATCATGTGAGGAACAAAATTCAAACATGCTACTTTAAAAATTGTCAATTACATAACAAATAAATGCGTTAAACGGATGCGTATTGTGGTTAAAAAAATGTAATCAGACACATAAGAAAATTAATTTAAAAACCCCCGAACAGATTTTCTTGAATCATAGATAAGAACAATCAAAAATCAAGAAATCTTAAAAAAAATCAAAATCGATTCACCCGTTTGAGAGCTACGATGACACAGATACAAAGATACACACATTAAACTTATGACACTCCTCTGTTAGCGTCGGGGGTTTAAGTAAGTAAGACCTTGCAAACAATTTGATGAAAACATACAAATTTTGTATTTAACATTGCTTTTACGGGATAAAAATCCTAGATGGCCGCCACTACAGCAGACACTTAAAGACAGAAAAGACCTATTAAAGTAGTAGCAGAAGGAAACAAATATATAAATCGATTGAGTATGTTGTGATTGCGAATTAGCTGTAAGTTACGTTGCCGCTGACGAGTTTAAAACTACTGTAAGTTGGGTTTTCCGCAAATATGTGTTCGTGCAAATAAAGTAGTCCGCCATATTATGAAAAAAACATCATCTTCCTGTCATCGTTTGTTAAATAAGATCAATTCCATATTTTTATATTGAAAATGGTAGTTAGGTTTCCCAAGTAGCCGTTGTCGCAGCTCTTATAACTTCAGAAAGCCAATACAATTCAAGGTAAAATAATTATACCGATACAATATATTGTTTTAAGTGATACCATTAAGTAGATCGAGAACGCATGAATCACGGATTGAATAGTGTTCAACTTAAAACCGAGTGCATAAACCGTAATATGGGGAGAAAATAAATCTTTAGATAGGTGGGCTGTCTCCATTATGCGCGCTAAGCAAAAGATGGCTAGGCCTAGATCCCTAGATCCTGATTGAGCAAGTCATCTAGACAACTAATGATCTGCTGTTACTCTATGGCTATAGCGTGTTATATGGGTTTATAGGTTATGTAGCCCAAGGCCAGTCTTTCCACCGGAGTTACAGATAGATGTCTTTGATTGTTGTATAGTGAAATACCGTGTTGTTAACTTATACCGTTTTGTTTTACAAGTAAATATTAAACAAACATGAAAATCACCGGCCGACTAATTAGATGCACGTAAGAAATACATCATTTACAAAAATACTATTTGAAAACAACAGACTTTATCTAGACCTAACTATGCTGACGGGGATTTTTAACTCGGTAAATGTGTACAATTATAAGGATTATAAAACTGTAGGCCTATTTGTTAAAATGTTGTATTTATATACGTAATTGTATATTTAAAGAAAGATACAAATATTATCTTTTAATTCCTTTTTATTTCATACTAGTGGACCCAACAATGCTTCGATATTGCTTGATTTAATTTAAAGGGTGGTTATTCGATTTAATTACGTTGACTTAAGTAATCGAATTGGAAAATATTTTTTATAAAACTTAAGAATATACTACACAAATTTATATTTATAGTTTGTAAACCTTTATGGATAATACAGTAAACCTTTTGTTTGCTTTTACCTAATTTAAAAAAGCTGATAGTTGTGAAGAATTGTACAAACCCTGATTCTAAATTAGCCCAATTGGTTGCAAATAAACGTGTTTTTGGTGCATTGTAGGTCTAACCTAAAATTATGTTCAGTTTTTGATCCAGATAAGTGGTTTTATATATAATATGTAACAACCAATGTTTGAATTGAATTCAAATATCGATTTTTGTTTTTCTTTGTTTTAAGTTGGTAAATCTAACCTAAAAAAGCTGTTGGTTTTTAAAGAATAATAAACTGATTATAAATGCTGATTAAAGTTGCTATGGTAATGCATTTAAACAAACATTTATAACTAAGCTTTTTATACCAACAGCTGTTTTTGTGCGCTGTGGTCTTGAGTCCATACAAAAGAGGCTGTTTAGTTTTTTCCAAATTTGAAACTTTTTCGGGAAACTTTAAAAAATTTTCTTTATATAAAAACATCGTTCGGACTATTACGAACATTTTAAAACAAAAAATAGCCAAATTGGTCCAGCCGTTTTCAAGTGATGCGCTTACAAAGGAACAACAATTCATTTTTATTATATAGATTGATAGATCAAATGATTTAGAAGTTGTTAATATCATAAGTGAAGAAATTAATAATCGAATATTTTTATATGTTATTCGAAGATATACGAATGTTTCGGAAGTTAAAAGAAAATAATATGGAATCAATGTTGGCAAATCCGCGGTAATAAAACCTGTTTGGGGTAGTTTTAAAACAATATGTATTCATACATCAATCAAATTTCAAATACAAATTTGAGCGATCTGCAGCCCATTGAGTTTCCAATAAATACACACTAATATTTACGTTTAAATCTACAAACAAAAATTTGACCTCTAGTTTTTTTATAAACAACGTGTAAATATTTGTAACTTTAATTTACTTACACACGTATACACAACACAGATCCATTATAAGAGTCTTACGAAAGCAAACATTGTTTTTTTTTAAATACAAAATTTCACGAAATGTTCATCGTAGATATAGCCTACATAGGCACTCAGACTTACCATACATACTTGCAAGGATACAACACCAGAATATAATGTGGTACATACGTTTGTTTTCTAAGGCTAACAACAGACGAGACACCGGTGTACGGGACACTAGTGTACGGGCAGTGTACGGGACACTAAATGTACTATCAATTAAATGTGTGTCAACAGATGAGACACTGAGTAGCGCGCTACCAGATTCTGTGGCTCTACGGTGTCTCTCCCCGCGAGAAGGTGGGACACCGGAAAGTGTCCCGTACACCGGTGTCTCGTCTGTTGTTAGCCTAAGTCTCTAGGACTAGATCGTTAGCCCAGAAATCTAACAATCATACTACCGTTTTCTAACTGAAAATCTAAAGAATTTTTGAGATTTTTCGTATTAAAATGAAACTTTTTTCGGGGTTTTATCTAAAAAAAAATAAATACAGGACTCTATTTTGCACATTTTGTTGTTCCACACGACTTTATAGGCCGCCTCTGGTTGCCCCGAAATCGAACAAATCGTAAAATACCGTAAAAGTACCCGGTTCCAATCCACGTGAGGGTGTTTACCGCGGAGACAGCTTCTGATACGAGGAACGCAAAACCACGAAGCGAGTTTGTTCGCTGTGAACGAAGCGAAGCGGTCCATAACGCAAGGTCGAGATGCGAACTCGCAAATTTAATTTTTTATATGCGAGCGCAACAAAGCGGGGCTGGGTACTGAGATGTAGACAAATTCTACTTATATATTTCGTACACGCGCGCAGCTATTCAGCGCCTTCGTGAGTAGACCAATTTCCCAAATAGTTGGTTGAAACCCAGTACCATATAAAATTTAGGATATTCGCTAACTTACGACAGCGGTTCAGCTGCGTGATCAAATTATTTTGTCTTAACAGAAGTTATTAAAACCTAATTATTAGCGAATTTCCATAGGAAAAATGAGCTATTGCAGTGGCCCTTATGGTAAGGTCCAAGGTTGGGAGTAGCAAACGAGCACCGATCATGGTACCCAGAACACGTTTTGGGGTATCATTAAAAATCATATATATATATATATATATATACATAGCCAAAAAAATCCAACAATCGGAAGCACGTTTTTTGACAGGGAGTAACTATTTTTAAAGATATTTTCTACGAGAATGAATTTGTTTTTGAGTTTTTTCTACAAAAATAAATGTAGGATGTTATTCTGCACATTTTGTTTTCTACGCGACCTTATAGCTTCGCTTGTTTCCCCCAAAATCGATCAAAACGTAAAATACCATAGAAGTACCCGGTTCAAAGCCATGTAGTGGTTTCTATCGTGGGGTTGGCGTGCGAAGCACGCAATGCATTGTGTACTAAAGATACTCCCAAAACGGGGGTTGGCGTGCGAAGCACGCAATGCTTTTTGTATTGAAGATACTCCCAATATTTGGAATTATGTGCGAAGAACACAATGCATTGTGTATTGGAGATAATCCTAATATGCGGAATGGTGTGCGAACCATTTTGCAGCTATTCAGCACCGTCGTGAATAGACCTATTTCCCAAATTATTAGTTGAAACCCTAAAACATAGGCCTATAAATTTAATTTTGGAAATTTGCTCAACTCACGACAGCGGTTCAGCTGCGTGGTCGAATTATTGTTAGCTACATTAGACTGGTTAGTGGACCTATTATGATGTATTTTACTCTTCAGACCGAAGACGGGAAATGTGAAATAAACAATACATAAAGTTTGTGTTCAAGCCCTACACCTATTTTTAAATCTTAAATATGCTGACGCTTAAATTAAATAAGCCAGTACACTGTGGTTGACGTACGTAACAACAACCTTTTCAAAAGAAAAGTCCATAAAGGATGTCATCTTAAAATATGCCTGCCTTAACGGGAAGACTCTCACAGAAAATGCGCAGTCACATCAGGCGTGAAAGTATGTAATGACATAACGATTTAATTTTATGGGCTATAAACTCATATAATTTGTCTTGGAAAGTAAAATTACCTGAAAACTACGCACTTACTGTTTCTGTATTATTTATAAATATAATAAGGGGGCGTGGGAAAATACATTTAAGCTGATAAATAATAAAAACGTTAGTTTTGCCCAAGGAAAAACGTTCAGTGCTAAGGAAGCACATGTGAGCTTGACACTGAACGCTATGAGAAGCGGCCGACGCACAGTGCATTGCACGCCAACCCCCGTATTGGGAGTATTTTCAATACACAGTGCATTGCGTGCTTCGCATGCCAACCCCATTATCGGTAGTATTTTCAATGCAGAGTGCATTGCGTGCTTGGCACGCCAACCCCCGTATCGGGAGTATTTTCAATATACAGTGCATTGCGTGCTTCGCACGCCAACCCCCCTATTGATAGTATTTTCAATACACAATGCATTGCGTGCTTCGCACGCTAACCCCCGTATCGGGAGTATTTTCAATACACAATGCATTACGTGCTTAGCACGCCAACTCCCGTATCGGGAGTATTTTCAATACACAATGCATTACGTGCTTCGCACGCTAACCCCCGTATCGGGAATGTTTTCAATACACAGTGCATTGCGTGCTTCTCACGGCAACCCCCCTATTGGGAGTATTTTCAATACACAATGCATTGCATGCTTAGCACGCCAACCCCCGTATCGTATTGGGAGTATTTTCAACACAATGCATTGCGTGCTTCGCACGCCAACCCCCTATTGGGGGTATTTTCAATACACAATGCATTGCGTGCTTCGCACGCCAACACCACTATTGGTAGTATTTTCAATACACAATGCATTGCGTGCTTACCACGCCAACCTCCGTATTGGGAGTATTTTCAATACACAGTGCATTGCATGCTTCGCACGCCAACCCCCGTGCTATACGGTAATGTACCCGTATATGGTACAGTTTGGTAGAATAGTCGCGAGACACCCTGTACAGCCTAAAGTTATTCAAACCTAAATTATTCAACACTGAAATATCAGTTTTCTGAGATGACCCTGAATTTATCGTACGAGCCAACTTCACCTCTGTAGTATTAGCATATGATATAAATCCAATTTATAGTATACTCGGTATAGTTTATCAACATAATTAGTATCATAATTAATTCTTATACATAAATCTGTAAATATACACAATATTATATGATAAATATATTTAAAATAAACCTTTAAGACACAATACTCCATAACTTCCATACAATGTACAATGTACAATGTCATTTGATAACGTCAATGTATATCTATTAAAAACACATTATGATCTGCGCATATATTTATTTGCGTTATTGAATTTCGAAGTCTTATTACGATTAAAATTTACGTTATTTTGTTTTGAAACATAACTGACATGATCGTCTGCGGTCTAAATGTATTTGTTTACGTTTAATACATTGTTGTGTATACTGTCAAAGTTATACATCCTAAATAATCGACTTTTTCCTGACATAGATCGACGCAGAGCGAAAACTACTTAAGATAGAAAGGATTTTGCATAGTAAAAATTCTGGGGTCCGCTCCCAGCTCCGTATCAGATAAAACAGCTGTAAAAAGTTTAGCGACACATTTTTGTTTACATTTATTGCCATGGCAACCAACTTAGCAAATTTTGAATTAGCTTATTACTCTTTGCAACAAACATATTTTTTAGGTTAGATTAACAAAAAGTAAACACAAACAAAAATCAACGAAAAATCCTTACTGTAATATAATTCAATTCAAAAATATGTTGGCACATATTATAAATAAAACAGATGATTTGGATAAAAAACACAACATAATTTTAGGTTAGGCCTACAATGAACCGAATCACGGTAATTTGCAACCAATTTGGTTTATTTTTAGAATCCGTTAATTATTGTAAACAACTAAAAGACTACTGTGTTTTAAGTCAAATATCTCGTGTTACATATTGTATTGTTTTTCTTTTAGTTGGTAATATACAAGTTTGTTTAGAATGTTGATTATTGATTATTTCAATATTAATGGTGAAATTACAACGTATGCCGCAATTCGAATTATTAGGGATGGTCGTGTCTATTTCTATCTCTGTCTAACATTAGCAGCCATGTATAGGTCACTGCTCTGGCCTCATTTCCGTGAAAATATCAGAGTATAGAATCATCTGTTTGCATTGGCTTCCCGTTACTATCCACCGGGATAGGTGAGCGAAGAGAGCATTTATTCCTCCCTAGAGGAATATATTAAGAGTAGAGTGCCCTGTTTGGCCGGGAAAAATGGTGATCGGCTTCTGCTTAATATTTTGTTTTATGAACACTTAAATTTTCCTGAAGTTTATACAATAAAAGAGAATATAGAAAATATTTTTTGATTAGAACTTATTTACTCAATCTTACTGCAAAAATTAGGTTAAAAATATTGTTGTTTACCTACATTTTAACACTTTCCTTTCCCATTTTACTAAACGGTGATGAATCATTACTCTGTCACTTATGTATTCATGACATTCTGAAGGTAAGGCTATTTCCTAATTCAAATTGTCACCACTAAATAAACTTCTCCACTTTGTACTATAAATCATCAGAAGTTTGTACAGTATGGAAATTAAAAATTAAATGTGTTTTTAATTTATTGCAACAAGTTAATGTTTTAATGTCTCCGTGTATTAAATATATCTGTATTATGGGATTGTCAAACAAAAAATATCGCTCAACAATATTCCAGAAATTTATTTGTTGTCATTATTTAAAAGAAATAAAAATGTTTTAATCGTTTACGAAAAATAAACACAATGGCTCATCTGAAGCCTAAATAACTTACGTGAATCGCGCAGGTTAGTTCAAGTTTTGTTACCAACTTTCGAACGTCCGCCGTGGGAAACGCTCTCTACAAGAACGTTGAATACCAGTTAAAACCAGTTTCGAAATAACAGTTTGTAATTTTTTAAATTTAGTGTTAGAATTTATACTTGAGCAATACGATACTTTATATTCATCAAAGCAAAATTTAGTGAGTTAAAATATTACGTAGAAATTATACGTACCGTCATAATAATCTAGCGTTAATATACGTACCGTCATAATATACTAGCGGAAATTAAAAGTGTAACCAATTAATTTAAACGGGCTGATTTTTTAATTACCAAAAACATTAAAAAAATTTAGATTTGAAATTATGTTTGAGTAAACGATCTTTCGTTCCTAAAAAAAAATTTAGTGAGTTAAAATAGTAAGTAGAAATATATGTAGCCTACTGTCGTAATTATCTATCGGAAATTAAAAGTACTGTATAGGTTAAAGATATTAAGCTAAGGGCCTATTTTTCAAAATAGCAAAACATTTAAAAAATAATTTTGAATTAGATATTACATTACAGTATACACTATTTTATGTTCCTTAAAGCACATTTAGTGAGTTCAAATATTAAGTAGAAATATACGTACCTCATAATTATATATAGGTAATTAAAAATATATGCTACAGATATTAAGGGCCTAATGTTTTTATTTACCAAAATTCATTTATACGATTTAGATTTAGAAACTACATGTGAGTAAACGACCATTTATGTTCTTCAAACCAAAATTAAATGAGTTCAAATATTAAGGGCCTAATTTTTCAATATTTCAAATACTTAAAAAAATTTAGAATTAGAAACTATACTTGAGTATACGATATTTTATATTTCTCAATGCAAAATTTAGTGAGTTCAGATATTATGTAGAAAGATATTATAAGCCTACGTACCGTCATAATTATTTAGCGGAAATTATTATATACAAAGAACATAATCTTTCAATATAGCAAACAATTTAAAACAAATTATAATTATATTTGACTATACTATATTTTATATTCCTCAATGCAAAATTTAGTGAGTCCAAATATTATGTAGAAATATAAGCCTTACATACCGTCCTAATTTTCTATCGGAGTAAAAAAATATCAAGGGCCTAAGTTTTCAATATTTTAAATATAAAAAAAAAAAATTATAATTAGAAACTATACTTGAGTATTCGATATTTTATATTCCTCAATGCAAAATTTAGTGAGTTCAGATATTATGTAGAAATATAAACCTACGTACCTGCATAATTATGTAGCGGAAATTAAAAATATAAAAAATATCAAGGGCCTAATCTAAATATTTTGTATATTAAAAAAAAATCTGAATTAGAAATTATACTTTAGTGCACGATATTTTATATTTCTCAAATCGAAATTTAGTGAGTTTAAATATTATGTAGAAAATATACATACCGTCATAATTATCTAGCGAAAATTAAAATATAAAAAATATTTAAGCCTGAATTTTCAATGTAGCAAATACTTTAAAAAATGCTGAATTAGATATTATACTTTAGTATACGATATTGTATGTTCCTCAAAGCGAAATTTAGTGAGTTTAAATATTATGTAGAAAATATACGTACCGTCATAATTATCTAGCGGAAATTGAAATATAAAAAATATTTAAGCCTAATTTTTCAATGTAGCAAATACTTTAAAAAATGCTGAATTAGATATTATACTTAAGTATACTATATTGTATGTTCCTCAAAGCGAAATTTAGGGACTTTACGTACTGTCATAATTATTTAGCGGAAATTAAAAATATAATAAATATAAAGGGGGCTTAAGTTTTCAATATAGAAAATACAAGCGAAATTTATTGAGTTTAAATATTATGTAGAAAATATACATACCGTAATAATTATCTAGCGGAAATTGAAATATAAACAATATTCAAGCCTAATTTTTCAATATAGCAAATACTTAAAAAAATGCTGAATACTTTAGTATACGATATTGTATGTTCCTCAAAGCGAAATTTAGGGAGTTTACGTACTGTCATAGTTATTTAGCGGAAATTAAAAATATAATAAATATGAAGGGGGCCTAATTTTTAAATATTGTAAAACCAATATTTTTAAAATGTAGAAATGTTAATTATACTTGAGTATACCTTAATTTATGTTCCTCAAAGCGAAATTTAGTGAGTTGAAGCTATCCGTAGAAATATAACGTCATAACTATCCAGTGGAAATTAAAAATATAATAAATATAATGGCATATTTTTTCAATATAGCAAAACCAAGTTTTAAAATTTAGAAATATAAATTGTACTTGAGTATTCGAAATTTTACATTCCTCAAAGCGAAAATTAGTGTGTTCAAATATTACGTAGAAATATATGTACCGTCATAGTTATTTAGCGTAAATGAGAAATAAAATGAATATAAAGGAATACTTTTTTAATATAGCAATACCAATTTAAAAAAATTTGAAGTGGACATTATACTTGAGTATACCTTATTTTATGTCCCTCAAAGCGATTTTAGTGCGTTCAAATATTATGTAGAAATATATGTACCGTCATAGTTATTTAGCGTAAATGAGAAATATATAGTAAAAAAATATAATTTTTTCGTTTCCAAAAAATTACGACTTTGCGTGTTTGCTATAATTCAAAACAAATATTTCCCACTTTGGAAAGACTTTAATTTGGGACAAGTTTTAATAAAACAATGTTGAGCTTTCTCCTTTTAAGATAATGGTGTTAAAATATTGAATAGCCTACTACATCGTATAGGAACTACACCAGGCGGGATAGGGAATTTAACAAAATGTATTCCTAAACGGTTAGCGTGATAAACTCGTTCAGGTTCTTACAAACATATTTATTTAGACTACGTGTTGTAACAGAGGACACATTTCTAAAGTTTACTTTTATTATCTGTGATTTGTACATTTCGTTACAATATAACATAACCTACCTTTTAAATAAATAATAATACAATCGAGCTTGTCTCGTGAGAAATATTATTTCTAAAATAAAAATAAAAACACAGAATACAATTATCACAAAAACACGTTTAATTGTCAAAGTCGTCATGTTTAGTGACATATTATGAGCTACAACTAAATTATAAATTAGTTAAATTAACACAATTAAACGTTTTTTTTTGTGAGAATTGTGTTGAGATTTTATTTTTAGAAAACGAAATATTATTTTGCATTCTAGAGAATAAAATGAACGGTTAATATCATCTTGCAAAATTCACAATTTTTTTTATATTACAGAATCTTACAGAACTCGGTACAAAAATAAATGGAAGTAGTTCGCGCAGAAGATCGGAATGTGTTTAATCGATTTAAAACATGTTCGCACAGACGGAACGCGAAACAGATGGACGACAAACGGGACGAAAAAATCAAAACAAGTTGGAAACCATGCGAACGCAACAGATGCTGCTATCTGTGGGCAGCGACGGGAACTAACTAGTGACGCAATCGTTCTCGGTATGGGAAACCCACCGCAGCACAGCAGACAGCTTGGAAGATAATTTGCTCAACTTATTTCTGATTTAGCGACGTGTCGTAAGATTAATCTATGGCGGGACATAGAATCTTTATAAATAGACGGACTAAACCGCAACGCGATCGCGATCATGTCATAGTTCTGTTTCGCCGAATTTCCGCAGCGCTTCGTCGTTTAAATGACGAATATTTACAGGAATGACGTCTCCTGTGGGATGACGTAAACGAGATGTTATAAATACAGCAGGATCGTTTCATTCACCGAAACGCAGCTGAACAAGACCTACGCAATTTATTATTTCTGTAAAGTTGGAACACCGGATGTAAACAGTTGCGAAATAATAGCTTGTATGTATTAGACGGTGTGTAAACTTAAAGGCGTCCTCATATTATGTAAACGTGAGATAATTACTGTAAAATACACGTCAATGAGATAGAATGATTTTGTATAGAAAAGTTTAATATTAAACGAAAAGGCTTATTGGGAGAGGGTGATTCAGAATGAAACGGGAAAACTTTCAGGACGTGTTCTACTAGTAAAAATAAAGAAAAACGATTTCCATACATTTTCAAAATGGTTGACTTTTAAAATGTTTAGCCTATTGTTAAATAAATATCTCGAAAACCGCTAACATTACAAAAATCCTTTTTTAATGACAAAATAACACTTTTTTTATTTTTGTAACTTAAAAGAAGTACATTTTCAATCTTGGTTTTCTTTGTCGAAGCGACTTACAATTTTTGTTTACAGTTCTATTTTGTTTTGGTGTTATAAAATCTCCTTTTATAAGTTTTTAATAATTTATTAGTGACTTTATTTACATGATATTCCTCAAAATTTGGTTCTGGAGTAATTCGGGATATTATAGACAACTACCAAGATACACAATTTTTAGTTTTTAGCCAATTATTCTGTTAGCTTTAAAGTAACAGAAATAATAAAAAACCCGTTATATTTGTCATTAAAAAAGGAAATTTTTCGTTTATTGAAATTGTTTTGTAAATCTAGTGGTTTTCGAGATATTTTATATTAAACATTTTAAATGGCCGCCATTTTGAAAATATATGAAAAGTACTGAAAGTTTCTCCGTTTCTTCCTGAATCATCCTGTAGGCCTAGTTAAAATTTAAAGAAACAAACTATATAGACCTAATTTCGTTAAATCAACACCTATGATTATTAATTATCTAATAAAGTATTGCAAAGACTATTCAAATTATTAACTTTTTTGAAAGAGACAGTACAATAAATAAAGTAACTAAAATATATTTTACATCTATAACATAAACTAAACTACACTTATTGATTTCAATTTGAAAAATGTAATTTAACTTATTCAGTACTCAATAAAAATTTCTTCTTTACAAACTTAAAGTTAATACTGTAGTAAAAAAATCAATGACAACAATTATTAAAAACTAAAAATTACAAATTAATCAAATAAAAATTACCAAGATACTGAAATAATTAATATAATAGCTTTACACGAACAACATTTTTCGTAGTTAGGCATCTTCAGTTATTTTTGCAAAACATTTCCTCTCTGTAGTTCGGAAACAAAACCTATTACATTTTTTAACTGAACATCGTTAAAGTCTCTGCTTACATTAAATTGTATATTATATTCATTTTATAGAATTAAATTAGATGTAAAGGGCTTTAAAGTAGGAGAAGATTAGGAGAAATCATATTCTAAAGCTTTGAAAATGTTTCGTTTTTTCTGAATTCCGGACCCTGTGCTCGTTTTAAAATAAAAACTACAATAAGTTTCTTACAGAAATTTCTTAAATAATCTGAAGAAAGATTTTGTTGTTGGTAATGTTAATATATATTTGATTCAGCTCATATATTATTACAGGTAAACTTGATAATAAATTAGATTCAGTTAGAGAGATATTAATGACGCATTTTATTGTATTTTTACCCACCTTTAAAGGAATATGCGATATAGGTCCGTTGTTCACTACACCTAGTAACGAAATTGTTTTGTTTTCATAAAGCTGAGTGTTAGTAACTTATTTCGAGACGGAAAACGCCCGTAAAAATACGTTCCACGTAGAAAGTGTGAGAAAAGTTGTAGCAATTGACGCGATAAGTTTAACATTACCCGTACGGAATATAAAGCGGGGCTGCAGTATAGCCTTAATTACCGTTGGGAACGTTCAACATATGTCTATAATGATGCATTTCCATTATAATATGGTATTGAGTTAAACATATAAAACGTGTAAAGTATGATAATTATAGTTTTCAACAAAATAGGGAATTCTCTTCCGACAAGTTCTTTTAAATTTACGCTCGAGAAAAAAAAAATAAAAAATAAAATCGCACTCGACTGATAAGTAACGGACGTGTAATTTGCATAATACTCTGAACACGTATAACGCCCGGACTGATATTATTGTTATTTTTTATGTAACGCTGGAATGTAATATTTTTTTGAATTAATAAACACAGAAATACTTTGTCTGGACCTGCGCGTAGGTCAGACGACAAAAAGTATTAATATCCTGAGATTATTTTTACGAAACAGAATAATTTTCTTCCTTAAAAAAATATTTGTAGTAATGAAGGATACAGAATTACAAAAAACGTATTGGACCATTTTGTAGGCAAGTCTTTGAAGTTTATTATTCAAATTGTTTCAAATGTGCAATTGGTTTTTCGGGTTTCTATGAATTTATTGTTATTTAAATACTAATAGGTACTCGCACGTTTAAAGAGGCATTTAATGCCGGTGATAAATAATTTTACATTATTTACTCGATTTTAATAAATATTTTAATGAATATTTTATGCACAAAACTTCATAAAACGTTACGTAGTGGCGTTAAAACTAAACGTATTCTACTAAATCGTTCAAATTCGAACTTTAAGTAGTATCTAATACATACATAAATAGTGTTAACGTTATGTAAATCTCTTATTTAAAATATTTTCAAAATGGTGGCCGTTAAATTTTTTTAATGTCATATACCTAAAAAAACCGCTAGCTTTACAGTAAAATTACAGGAGACCAGAAAGTTTACTTCGTTAATGACAAAAACAACGGTTTTTAAAATACATCTTTGAAGCTCAACGGATAACAGAGATAACATTTTAAACGGCCGTCATTTTGTAAATATTCAACAGAACGTTCTGATTTTTCGTACAGAGATAATATATTGCGCAAAAAATAGGTGTACAAAGTTTGAGCTCAATATCCGTTTTATTTACAAAGATACTAGGTGTTTTGTAAAAAAAGGTGGGTATCTCAAAAAACAAGACATTTCCGGACCTGTGTATTTGTTTTTGCATGTTTAATAGTGTACAATTTTTTTAAACATAATCTTGAATCACCGTATATTATTTTACGTAGAATATTTTTGACGGATGTGTGTCCGCTTATACAACTGTTTACTATAATATAAATATATATAATATATGGGTTCGAGCAACCGTAATATTATTTAAATAATGTACAAACTTAATTAATAATTATTTAATATTATTTACAAGACCTACGATTCTAATATTTAAACTACAAAATTGTAAAACACTTTGATCAAATTTAAATACATTCGTATGATTGAAGAAACTTGAAGAATAAATTAAATCATTCATTGAAATAAAATATTATTACAATTTAATTTAAAACGACAGTACCTAACCAATATTATATTTTATGTAATATTAATATGTACATATCTCATTATAATTTGCAATACAACCAGTAAATAAACGGCAAAATATCTTTAAGACGCTCTAAAAAACCTTAACTTAGTTATGTGTAAAATTGTCTGATATTATTTTACAATAATGTAAATAATGTAATAGCTTTACACGAAACTCATGTTTCATAGTTAGACATCTTCAGTTATCTTTGCTATTTTATAACAAGCGATTTATTAAATTTATTAATATAAATCCATAGGTAGCGGTAGCCCTTTGGTTTCTTAGATTCGTTTGATAATATAACAAGATAAATTAACTTTTAATTTACGACAAAAATTTACCCTTACGGATAAGTTTTAGTAAATATTGAGTACAGTTTATTTCGCACATTTTTGTCTGTCGGTTTTGTGTAACACAGTAAATACGGTATCCGACGGTATAATGTGTGGCAATGAACGTAGAACGTTAAATAAATTTCAGAATGGTGAAAATAAGTGATTTTACGTCATCAGTATTGATAAGAAGATATAAACTACCCACGTGTAAGAAGCCCGCGCACTGCTGCGCCGTACCGGATGCCGAGGTGGAAAATCTTTCCGGCCGTAAGCTGAACGATTGGTTTTGTATTTAGTAAATAAATTGTATACATTGTAAAAGTACTCAATTTAGATTAAAAGATTACATTAAAAAAAATTAGTATTTAATTTATTCAATAAAACGAATAAGCAATGTAAAAATAATTGCAAATATATTTTAACGCTAAATATATTTTGAATTTAAGTGTAATTAAAAAATATATGTAAAATTTAAACGATGTTATTAAATCGAATAAAAACTTCCATAATGGTTACAAGGTTAATTTTAATTTTTAAACATTTTTATAAATGCGTTTTCTATTGAATTTATGTATTTTATAATTAATTAGTATACGGGCAAATTTTTATTCTCTTTAAATTTTACTTATAAACTAATAATTTGTCACTCCTTTTATGTTTCTCTCATCGAAAATAAATGTAGTTTTAAGTAGGCAAAGGATAGTCCTTCATAAGTTTTAATAGTCAACGATTACTCTAAAGTAAAATATTGTTTATGTGTTTTAAGTAGGCGAATGTTTTATAACCTTACATAATCAAAGTTTTTACTAAAGTGAAATAGCTGACACTACGGATTATTATTAAGTAGGTGATTGGGCACATTATATTTAATTAACCAACTTTAATACTAAACATAAAGTAGGTGAAAGTGAGATTTATTTTTAAGTAGGCGAGTTTTTGTGATTTTTAGCTTTAAATAGTATTTTTAACATAAAATAGGTATAGTGTTTATGTTCTATAGGTTAACCTTAAACAAAAATTATGTTCTTAAAATAGATAGGTAAAGAATTGATTATTTAATATGACATACTTAAAGAAGTACAAATATTGTTCCTTCGCAGACGTTATTTCGACGAACAGTACTAGAATAACTTTCACAATAACTTTATTTGTAGATACATTAATTCCCACGCGCTCACACCCTTAAATACCTTAATATATTTCAGTTTAACAGCGACACAGTTTCCTGAATGAGGGGTGTTTTGCCCGAGGGAGGGGAATTCGACCTTGTCTAATGCCGTCAGAGCTGAGAGTTTTGTGAATGGGTTCCGCTGTGGGGTGGGAATGACGTCAGACGCGTAGGGGTGGCAATGACGTCAACCCTTTTGTGATGTATTCAGCGTATTGATCATTTAACCCTCCGTAGTGACGGCACAACCGCATTGACGTCATACTTAGTGACGCAAAACCCCACGTGAGGGTTTCGACGCCGCGACAAGAATAACACAACCACATGATGCGTCCCGACGCCCGTACTGTCTGAATCTATTTTGGTTTGGAATACAATATTTAAATTCTCGACTGCAATGGACGTGTTTTTTACGTCCCGAATTTATGTTTATTATCAATGAACGTTAAAACGTAAATTATCAAATTATATTAAAATATAAAATTTAGCGTATCGAAATTAGAACCGTTTTGTAATAAAATAAAATATTTAAACGCAAACTGTTTTAACCCTTGCACACGAACAAATTAAGTATTGTTATTAAATAGGTGACTGGACTTATTATATTTAAATAATTAACTTTAATATTAAAATAGTGGGGATTAATTTAAGTAGGCCAGTTTTTGTAATGTTTAGCTTTAAATATTTTTAACATCAAATGTAACTATTTAATTCATTATTAATTTTATGCTTATCCATAAAAAAAATGTGTTATATTTTTAAAATAGTTTTTATAAAAAAAGTGTGTAATTTATTATACATTTGAAACAATCCGTTTGTAGAGAGCCAATGAAGTAATAATTATGGCGTAATTCTATAGCAGTATAATATTTCCTTATATTTTGAAAAATAAAAATAAAGCAGAGAAAAAATAAAAGAACCACGAAAAAATTTTAAAATAAAATAAAAAGTAAAAAAAATGTTAAAAACAAAAAATTTATAAATTTAAAACAAAGAATGTATAATTACAAAACATATTTTTTTAAAAATATTATTGACGATGGTTAAAAAAAATAACGAAAGTTGTTAAATAAAATAAACAAACGAAAAACGAAAAACATAATTAAATATAAAAGTTTTATTGAAATTAAGTTAAAAAATTATGCAATTTGTAAAATCAATTTATAAAAAATATTTATTATTTAAAAAATGGTCAAAAGTATTAAATGACGGCAAAAGTATTAAATGAAATAAAAAAAAAAAACCATTCGAAAACATAAATTGCAAATTTAAAACAAATGTAGAAGATCGTTTAAATCTTAAAAAAAATGTTTAATATGGTTGAACAGTAAAGCTTTAACACATGAAAGTCCAATCATGCGCGTTACGTTCGTCTAAAAGCGGGAATTTTAACACTAAGTTAGTCGCTATATTACGTGTTAGTCCAAAACCGTCACCGGTAACTTATGCCTTAAAAAAAACTTACAAAAATATCTTCGCTTCTTATTTGTCGTGTTGTTGTTGTTGTCACTAGTTGCGCACTGGTTGTGAGAATTTTGAGTCAAGTTTATCATTGCACATTGCCGTCGCGCGAAGCCTCTTAGAGACAAAAAAATTCACAAAATTCTTGTTCACAAAAAACACTTTCACATACGAAGTCCCATCCTATCACAGCACTATCTCACTCGTCCTTAGTCATTGCGAACACTTGAACATCCACATAGGTCGAACAACGGCGAACACACATGTAAGACAGTAAAAACAGTTTAAAAAGTATTTTAGGTTACATAGAATATTAAAAAGGAAAATACAGAAACATCAATAACATCTCCGATTCTCACCTTTAGGAGAATCTTTCGGCGGTTGTTCTTCCTCTGGTCGTTGAGGAGACGTAGGCGAAGGAGAGCACTCCAGAACTGCCGTGGTCGACTACCACGTGATGGTACAACTACAACCGTTATACGAAGACTGTCGCGTTTAGTCCAACGGTTCGCACTACACTGACTACTAGCGGACTCCCTACCATTCCTATTATAAAACATACCGCCTTTCGCCAAGCCGAGTGTGACGTCAAACCGACCCGCAACGTATGACGTCACCGGTGAATCGATGCCAGCTCTTCCCCTCATTGGCCGTAGCGTCGCTACGTCACTACTGTGACGCCGTCGTTGTGACGTCATGGGAACGGATCGATTCGGAAACTGAGTTCAGACGGAAATGTTTAAGGAAGAGTGGGCGGGTCGGGATTAAAGAGTTGTTGTGATTCATAAAGGCTGTGTTTTATAGTAATTGTTAGTTTTTCCCTTTAATAAAACTGATAACGAGGGGAATCCCGTATATTTATCTGGATTGAACTAATAATGTACACTCTGACTATCTCAGTGATTTCACACCCCAAAGACAATTAATTACAATTTCGGTTATTAAATATTATCGCAGTTTCAAATTAAATCGATAATTTAGCAAAACACTCGAATGAAACAGAAAAGTCCTAACACTTAATTTAAAAATAGTAAATACAGTTAATGTATTAAAAAATCGCTGTCGTGGGACTGCCTACAGAAGAGAAAACCGTCATGAGTATAAATCGTTGGTTATATTGCTTTAATTTGAAATTTGAACATTACCAAAAATTTCATAAACGTGAATGTCTATAGTAAAATAATACCAATAAAAAACTTAATTTTAGGTGCGATCTATACTGAATCAACAACATAGTCAAATAATAATAATAATTAAAAAAAAAAAACACACAACTTTAGCTTGGATCCAAACTGAACCCATACAGGTTCGAGAATGCTTACTTTATTATAATTTTAATATCTGTTGTTAAAAATTAAAGTGGAACAGCTGATCTGTATTACAAGTTAAACAACATAAGTTTAGGTTACGCCTGTACTGAACCAACCCACTTTTCTTTAATGCATTTACACTAGTTACCATAGCAACCAACCAAGTTAGGATATTTAGACGTTTAACAAAAATGAGGAAGCACTAAGTCCATTTTATAGGAATCACTAACGCACTCATTTAACAGAACTTGTAAACTTAGGAAGTGCGATGTACATTACAGAGGTATTAAGTAAACTACTTTAACACAACTTACAAAATTTACAAACACCAATTTAAGGAAACCTAGTCGATGGGATTTTCCTCACTGCATTTTTAAAGAAGAAATTATTTTACACTTTAAAAAAACGTGTTAAAACTATTATTTAAGTATGAATATTTTAATTTTTAGTTTTTTTACATTCATTTTTTAATTTAACATTGACATTTTTTATACTTAAAACTTATCAATAGTTTTTATTTTCCAAAAATCAAAAGACAGAAAACAAATTTTGTTTAGTAATTAGATATTTATTTATTTCTATAATATGATAAGAAATTGATGAAATATTACATATTACAACGAAATTATTAATAACAAAACTAACTTACAGATTCTTCATATTTTATACTTATTAACAATTTGATGAAGTGTGTAATATTACAAGGAAATTATCTATACTAATATTATAAAAGGTAAAATTTGTTTATTTGTATGTAGGTGTTAATCTCTGGAACTACTGAACCGATCGAGAAAATAGTTTTACTAATAAAAAGCTACACTATCCCTGAGTAACATAGGCTGCAACTCATTTAGATAAACGCATTTTTTATTTCAATATTTGTAAATTTAGTCGGAAAAAATTCTTAGCTTAGGCCTAGACTGATGAACCAACACATTTCTTGAATGTATTTACATTCATTACCATAGCAACCAATTGAATAAAATAACAGATAAAACCGCTGTTTACTCTAATATTTCCATTAACAGCTGATTTCAAACTTTGAAGCAATTATTTGTATTTCTAACGTTTAGGTGAGGTTTTTATTAAAGTGTAGACCTGAGCCTTGCTGGTTCTCTTAACCTTTGTTATAACTTCTGTTATAAAAACATACGAAATAATTTGATTTGAACATTTATCATTATTTACTATCTTAGCTTTGGGGTTATTATTAATCCTACTCCTTTATTATAAAGAAAACATTATATGATTATGTGTATAGAAGGTTCCAACGGGGTTGGCGTGCGGAGCACGCAGGTGTTCCCCTAGTCAATAATAAAACTAACTAGCAGATTCTTAAAATTTTATACGTATTAAAAATTTGATGAAATATTTAATATTACAACGAAATTATCAATAATTCAACAGATTAACCGATCCTTCATATTTTTGTATACATTAATCACCTTTCTGTAGATCTAAGTCGTCGCATCCTTTCCACCTCCTTTAGCACTTCTTCGTTACACGGTGTCATTCCAGTGAGTTGTGAGCAATCAAGTTCCTCTATTCTTAATCCATCTAATGAGCGGACACGACTCAATGCGACATATGCTTGTCCTTTAGCGAATAGTTTACATCCAAAGTACGTGCATACGTGTGCGCGCGATTGTGCGTGTGACCCAATATTATTGCATTGTCATCCACTTCTGAGCTATGTTCAAAATTTCAAGTCTCTAGATCATCGGGAAGTTAGTTTAAAATGGATTACAAAAGGTGTACCGCCAAAGTGAGTGTAAAAAATCAGACCACTATTTAGATAAGGTATTTTTTAAAGTTTAACTTTTCAAAACTTATTGGAATTCAAAGGTTTTAGAAAGGTTTAAAACAATCCGTACGTTTAACTGCTCAGGTCATGGCAAGATAGCGTAAATACGGTTTACGAACGTCGTGGAATTTAACTTCAAATATTATTAAGAGGGTGGAACCGTCATGTTAGTAAACGTCTCGCAATATAACGTTTCGTAATTCATATATATTGCATCTTGGCCTCATATTGCATAAGAAAATATTATGCAATTTCCTGAAGGGAAAAATGTCCTTTTATTTGTAAATTCCTCTTCAATCATGATTCACGTTTTTGAAAACGCACCTGACAATCTCGATACATTTTTTGTCAAGGGTTGCGTTTCTCAACTCGAAGCCCGGTAAAACTGTAGCGAAAATCCCTTCTCTTTCGGTTGTGTATGTTTTTTGGTGTGCTGAATCCGAATTTGAAGTTCGCAACCAAAGTTTCCTGGAGCGTTCCTAGATATTAGCAAATAATAGCGCCCTTTTCGCACTTTTTTCAGTTTTTTGACCGTAACCCCGAAACAATTTATTTTATCGGAAAAAACAACCTATACAAAATTCCAGAATGCAAAATTTACTATAAATTTCATTTGTAGTTTATGTAGGACCAACGGGGGAGCTAGAGCAAGTTGAAAATTGCAAATTATCAAATACATGGGATTTGTATTACCTTCATAGCAATTTCATGACTTCAGTTTTATTAAATCTTTTATTTTTTGTACAAATTGAAAGAACAATAAAAAAGAATTGCTTTTTTGTCCAGATGCCAGGTAGCCTGATCACAATGAATGAGGGGTGGGGAGGGTAAAATGTTCTAGAACTTTTATAAATATAGGTAAATTAGACAAATCAAACTAGTGGAAAGGGTGAACTTGGTCTTGAATGTGGCAAATACGACCGAAGTACTCCTCCACGTCAGAACGATCTAGTGGCCGCTCAACTTTCAGCATAATAACGACGAAATTTAATGATATTTTGAGAAATGCATAGACTAAGGAGTTTTTATAGGAGTTGATTTTGAAATTCAGATCAAAGTAAGATTTCGTAAACGCCATTGTTATTTGTAAACTTTTTTGTAAAATAATGTTTTAGTAACAGACAAAATAATTATCGGCTAAAATCTCAAAACATAATTTCTTTCTGTACTATTACTGTTTAATTTATTATTTATTTCTTACGAGTGGACCCAGCAATGCTTGGCTATTGTTTGATTTATCTTAAATTGCAGTTATCCCATTTCATTATATTGACTTAAGTAATCGAATTGCAAAATGATTTTTATGCCAGTTAAGAATATACTACACAAATTTAGATTTATAGTTTGAAAACCTTTATAGATAATACAGTAAACCTTTTGTTTGCTCTTACCTAATCTAAAATAAAACTGGTAGTTGTGAAGAATTGTAAAAAATCTGATTCTAATAATTAGCCCAATTGGTGTTTTGGTTCATTGTAGGCCTAACCTAAAATTTTTTTCAGTTTTTGATCTAAATATCAGCTGTTTTATATATAATAGGTATGTAACAACCAATGTTTGTATTCCATTAAAATATTATAGTAAGCATTTGTCGTTGATTTTTGTTTGTGTTTGTTTTTAGTTTGTCAATGTAACCTCAAAAAGCTAATACTGTACTCTTCAAATTTGCTAAGTAATGTTGCTATGGTAATGAATGTAAACAAACATGACGTGTTGCTATGCTTTTTATACGAACAGCTGTTTTTGTGCCCCTGATAGAATCAAAAGAAATATTTCTTTTATAAGATTAACATTGAAACTTTGAAGTCCAGTGGGACACAGCCCTAATGTCCTAGGACTTCGGTAAATGGCCCAACTCCTTCCCAGGGTTAACCTGTTTTACTGTGCAAGATTTCAAAGCAATCGGACTTACGGTTTGGTAACGCATAAAGGACAAACAGAAGCCAGACAGACAGACATACATTGGATTTTATATTTATAGATTCGTTTTGTTGAAAAAATATTTGTATAAAACAAGTCATATAAATCAAGTATAAACAAGTATAAAACAACACATTTGATCAATACTCACAAAATACAGTTAAACAAGACGAAAAATTTATAATAATTAACTTAAATAAACGAAATTTAAAAAATACAAAATCTGTAAAAAATAAGATAATAATTTAACAAGACAAAACACATACAAAAAAAGAGAGATAACATCTATCACAGAATAGTATCATGAAGCGCAAATTCATCCACCGAGTAAAAGGATCCAGAAAATAGAAATTAATTGTCTGAGACTAATTTTAAAATCCTGTAGTTTGGTGAATTTCGAATGCTTTTAGGAAGCTTATTCATAAACTTTGCACCAGCTTGTGAGGGAAGTTTACTGTATAAATTTAACCTGTGCTGACGGGCACGATACTCACAAGCTTGTCTGGTGCTGTAGTTATGTATATCCATATTTTGGACATGATCGCACTTGAATTTAAAAATAGCAACACTTCAAGTATGTAATTACATGGACGAGTAAGTACTCCATATTTCTTGAAATAGTTTCTACAACTTTGTCTTTTATGTAGGCCCGCAATAAGCTTTTGAAAAGACAAACACTCTTTTCATGTTGTTTGCGTATCGTTATAGACAACGCCAATATAACTTGGCTAACTTTTTTTGTTCTCTAATTTTTTTAAAGTTGCGGTTTTAGAGGTATTTGACGTTAAACATTTTAAATTCACTTGACGTTGTAAAAGACTACGTACAATATACGTACACCATGTTTGAGGTAAAAAAATTGCGTTGTAAAAAAAATTGGCTATAATTCGAAAACCAATGTTTATTTCCGAAAGTATGTTTATTGAAACTTGTTTTTTTTTAAATTTTCACCAATAGAGCCTGGTGAAACTCAGGACAATATTACTAGACACTCTGTATGTATAATAAATAAATCAGTTTAATTGAATTACTGGATATAAAACATACAGTAAATAAAAACCTTTATCTTTATAGTTTGTTATCATCACAGAAGTTAGTTGTGTGTACTTGGTTATGCGCATGAGCAATACATCTGTTTTATCAAGGTTAAGGGCGATATTGATTTCAGCATTGTGCATATCTGAAGTCTATCTACTCCCTACCCTCTCCAGCTGGCATTGAAGGACTTTTGCTTAAGATTAATTGTTAATAGAATGTTTAAGAATTATATCAGAAACTATTTTTTAATTTTTTTTTGTAAAAAAAAAGACAACAGTATATATATACATCAAGTAATACAATAGGCCAGATTTACAATACATTGTTTTACAAATAAATCTTATCCTATATAGGGTGTAAAAAAACTTTTCAGGATTTTAAGATATGATTCCTCATACAAAAAGTAAGAAAACAGTTCATATAAAGATATGCCCTAAAACGTTTAGTTTCCCAGATATCCGCCATTTTTTTTTTTACAAAATTCATATCTAGAGAATGGCTTGACTAATTGAGTTCAATCTTGGCATGAAGTTTGACCTAACAATGATATATCTCAAGAAAAGTAAGCGATTAAATAAATTCATGCGTTTTAAAATGGCATCTATTTGAAAATTTCAAACCAAAATTACTTAAAAACCAAAAATTTTAACAACAAATTTCAAGACACCTTTTTCTGTAGCCCTTTTGATTCTATATCGGATGGTGCAACTGTAAAAACAATTGGATGAAGGATAATAGTTAAGTTATGTGTAATAATTTTATTGGTTTGTTCAACCCGGCACCTGTACCAAGACAGTAAATACTACAATATTGTATGTACATTTGCTTTCATTATCTTAACTTAGCTAATGAATAAACTTAATGAATACAATTTTGCTTACTAAATAATGTCATAAGGACTCATTTATGAAATAACCTAACAGTAACAAGTTTTCTCACTAGAAACATGAAGTTTTGCCATTATCGCCACAAAATTCGCTTGTAGTAATTTCCATCAAATTGTAAAAACTCTAATATTAGTTATGGAATCTTAATAATTTATTCACATACAATATAGCAACTTTTTTGTCTTTTTTAAATGTTTTGTAAAATTTACGGATTTTGAGATTTTGAAATTTAAAATGACCGCCATTTTGAAATAGTACAAGTTATAAAATTGATATTTCATAACCAAAACGAATCTTGTTAGATACCAAGTTTGAAGTTGATATCTTCAGAGGTTCCGAAGATATAACGCATTGAATAAAAACACAACAGACAGACGGAAAACTAAACGTTTTACTACATACCTTCATATAAACTTTATTCTTCCTTTTTGTATGACGAATCATATCCCAAAGTCCTGAAAGGTTTTTTTACACCCTGTATACAGATGGATCAAAGGTAGACAACCTTGTTGTGCTGCCTTATGGAACCCCAATTGGCTACAAATTAAACTAAATAATGTCCAGTCTATGTGCAGAGTTACCATGCTTTATACCAGGTGTTCCAAAAGTATGCGACCCCTTCCGTAACTTTTAAGCAACGGAAAGTAGAAATATGAAAATTTGGGAATGTCTTGGGAGGGCGTAGAATGTACAAACGATTCTCCCTATTTTCCTCCTCAACTGCCGGTTGGAGTCGAAGAAGGCGAACCGTTTTAACTCTCGTTCCGATCGTGCCAAATCATGATAGCGTTGTTTGAGAAAAATATTTCGGAGTTACCGCAGCTCTCCAAGTGGCAGAGCTGTGCACTACTAGCATTGAGTTTGTGTGCGTTTCATTCTTCCGCTAGCAAATATAGGACAGCTCCATAAAGGCGGAAACTAGAGGGTTACCCCCGACTGGAAAGGCACTGAGCATGCGTGCCAATGCAAGCGAGTACGTGTTTTTAAACACAGCTTTCTCTCATACATTAAAAATTAACGATATTATTTTTCTAGTATTCTTCCGCGAGCAACCAGTTGATGTGATAACCACCAGAGTGCAGAGTGTAATAAACACTCGAGTAGGATTATAAATTCTACTCTTCCATGCTTCCACAATAAAGCAGATTTTTCATCATAAATTATAATAAACGGTATCAGTTAACTGACACAAACTTTCTCCCAACTTACTGTAGTCAAAATAATATTGTTTTTAATCATTTTATTTACTACTTTTTAGAACAAAACAAAAAAATAATATTCTACCTACGTCAATCGTATAAAAAGTTATTGTCCCAGGCGGGATTCGATCGCGCGACCTTTGAATTACTGGCCGTGCTCGCTACCGTGGGTCTACCCCGTGCGGCCGCTGCCGCAATGCTAGGTTGACAACACAAACTTGTTTATTTTTAAACATTTCCCCATAATTATAAAACGCCGAAGTTTTGATAAAAGCGGGTGGTGTCATTTTGTTTGGCATCTTAAGCACTATAAATACTGAAAATTTGATCAAAATCGTTGGAGCCGTTTTTGAGAAATTTGCATTTTTGTCGTTTTTTATGGGTTTTAGGGGTAAATTACCCTTAAAAATTAAAAATTCCAAAAAATTAAAAAAATGCCTATAGATATTAGGGTTTAGTACCTACATACCAAATTTCATGAAAATCGGACCAATAGTGTCCTCTCTGTGGGTTCAGGGAGTACCAAAACAAAAATTCCACTAAAAATATTTTTGGGTTCAGGGAGCACCAACACAGATAATTGCACTAAACAATTTTTGGGGGTTCTGGGAGCACCAAAACAGATAATTCAACTGAAAATTCAAATTCGAACATTTTTACGAAAACAATACTTTCTTCATATACTACGTATAGGGTGGAGAAAGTAAAAATTTATTGAAATTACTTTTATTTGAAAGGCAATTAAACTTCGATTGTGGTGAGCTTTTTACGTTTTTGATTTTTGCACTATTGAAAAAGAAAAAAATAGCAAACTTAGATTTTGAGCTATGTCAAAAACAAATTTAGGTAAAAAATAATTTAAAAACTAAATGATATCCACATTCGGACTGTCCTAACATTTAAAATGACAATATTCAGAATAATTTTCTGATCATTATTACTCCAGTGATCTTGTTAACCGTTTAACATTGCTTTTATGGGAGTTTAAATTCAAGATGGTGGCTGGATCTGAGAGAAAACATAACTGCGTTTGACCAAGTGATGGATACACATTTTAATCTGAACAAGATAAAGATGTAATTTTTATTTTACAAAAGTGTCTGTTTCATTATTTTGGATTAAAGCTTTGTTCATTTCATTTCAGCTTTGTTCAATTAAACTTTATTTACAAAAGTTTGCTTGTTTCAGTTATTTTGTAGATTTTTTAAACAATTTACGTGTTGAATCTTCCAACCAATATAGTGACGCAGTGAATTTAAAAAAAAACACTATTTCACACCCGATTACGTAATACAGTTTATTTGGCGTTTTTGTAATCTATTAAGTTATTGACAAAAGTAATAAATACAAGATGTTTTAATCAAGTGTACAAGTTATTCATATGATTTGCTTGTTAAAAACACAATTAAAAATAAATCTTAATAGTTTTTTCCTGATTTAAATCATTCAGAATCTCTAAAGACTCAATAATTAATTTGTAATAAACTTAAATTTAAAATCTGATTTGTTTTGGAATGTAATTTATTTCAGTAAATTACCGTTACCCGATCAAGGGGACAGGTTTCCTTCCTTGCTTCCTGTAGAATTTACCGGTCCCGGACGACGAATTCTGTATTTCTCATCAGATAGCAATGTTTCGTTGCATTTCCAGCAAACAAAATAGCATTCGGTCGTTCTAGAAAAATACAAAAGCAATAATCATATTCATATAAATATAATCATGCCGAATGTTATACATTTTTCACAAACTTAATAAAATGTAATCTAGATAATGAGAAATATCTTCTCGAAACTATTCTAATACTTTATACAAACAAAATAGGTAAGACACCAGCGTGTCAAGCACGCCAACCCCTGTGTTCGCTTTTGTATTTTTTGGTACTACATAAAAAAAAAAAACACTTTTTTTTATTATGATACAGCCAGATAAGAAGTACGTGGAGCAAGATATTATATCTGTGCTGGTGAAGTAAAAAAACAAAATTAAAGAAAAATGGACTAATCAGTGACTTGACTGACTCTTGAGTAACTTATAAAACTTTTCTTTTCAAAAATTATAGTACTGTTGTAATTTTTTAGCCGGATTTTCGAAGAAAATAAGAGTTATTAAACACTCGACCTAACTCGAAAATGGTTGGTCGGAGGAGGGTAGGACTTCGTATCTTTACGTTTCAGACCAGATGATACCCAAAGTTCATTAATTTATGTATATGTTTATATTTATTCCCGGATTGATAAATTGTAATAATTATGCTTCAAAAATGCAGATTTTTGGTGAATGGGTCCTAGTAGGATTCTACACTTTTTTTGTTTTTCGATCCGATTCGAAATGACGAAGTTAAACTGTTTAATCGGTTTTTGGTAGGGGTTTGTGCATGTTTACTTACATATACATATAAGTGGTAGTAAAATATGCCTAAAAAACGCTGAATTTTTTGTAAAAGTGTCCTTGTAGGATTTCCCAGATACAGATTTTTTTATTCGACGCAAAATGGCGGCCTATTTGATTCAGACCAAAATGGCGAAGCTAGAGCGAGGAAATTACACGATTCGAAATGTAATTAAATTTACTATAATCCTGTGCAAAGGTATTTTTGTTATAGTTCTCGAAACAAG
>JAGFPH010002371.1:178995-202587 GCA_018207615.1 Philaenus spumarius | reverse complement strand
AGCGGAAACCAGTCGACCGTGCTGACCCTTGGTAGGCTTGAACTTCCACCTCACTCTGAGTTGAATTTTTACTATAGTATCACTGAAGTAAGAGAGTAAGAATGATGGTGGAAAAACAGCGGATTTATCTTTGCTTATACTTTGTGGGGTTGTCTTCTTCGCATACGTACGTGTGTTTTGTTTGTATGTACAGTATTTTGCTGTATTGTACAATTTGTATTCATAGGCCTATAGTTTAATATGTCTAACTGTGTATTGCTCTTATGTTTTTATTGGTTGTGTTTGCTGGTAAACACACAATGCCGTGTGGTTTATTTCAAATTTTTATTTTATTTTAAACCGATCACCTATAACTGGTTCCCAATCATAAATTGTATAATTGAAAAGCAGGTACAGTATATTATTATCATTATACTAGGGGCTACGTGGGCAACACCAGGGATAATACATTTCCATGTTAAAATAGATTTACAGTAGAAGCACCACACAGCTGACCAACACTAGTTTCAGTAGTTACCATGGTAACTAGCCAACCCGACCAATACTTTTTCTGCTTTTATATCACGAAAGTAGTGATTTCACTTAACTTCATATATTTATTACCCCCCCCAGGCTTCACCTCTGCTCACTTCGCTCACCACCCCCAGCGGCGAAGCAAATGGAAACAGATTACAGTATTGTACATTCAGATATTTTCACTGAATTGTCGATTGATTAGGGTAGAGGCACTAGGATTGGGGTACTTTGGTGTGAATGAGGTCAGGTGTTTTTATGTAATAGAGCGAAAATAAAACTAACCTTACAACGTTGTTGGTTGCGAAGAAGGATGTTTCTTAGCGTGTCACGTCCGTTTACAAAACCCTTTTACTTTTTTCAATAATTACATTAAATATTTCCGGGATAAAAAGTAGCCCAGATTTGCTTCTGAAAAGTCCTCTACATGCAAATGAACGTTTCATCAAAATTGGTTCAGCCATTCCGGAAATTAGCCCTGACAAACAAACAGCAGACAGACAAACAAAAATGCAAGTTCAGGTTATAGTGAACGTGTTAACCATATGAGCTTAGAAAAAGGATTTATTTCGAAATAAAGCATAGATAGAAACTTAGTCGTGCACCACGTGACTTTGCCCCCACCCCCCGGGCCTGTCTCCATAATAGGGGGGGGGGATTAGTACCCTTACAGAAAGTATACATTATAAAAACACCCAAACTGCAACTCAAACCCACCTTGTCTAATTTGTCCCCGTCCGGTGTTTATACAGCGATATTTCAAAACGAAGCCCATTGTTGCCCCGAGCAGGTAGACCCTCCCCTAACCTTGGCAGATGTGCTCAAACTTTCACCCTAAAATTATCACGGTTAATTGAGAGTAGAGGACGAATCAGTGTTTGGAATAAGAGGCTTTCGGGATCGTTTATAGTTTATGTTGTCTTAACTATGGTACAACAATATTTGCTACTAAAACTTGTATGTAGGCCTAATAGGATTATACATAACCACAAAGTTTGGAAAGTTATACATAGGCCTATGTTAGCCAATTTTTATTTAGTTATCACAGAAATTCATGGTTTAAAAGTCATCAATTTGATGTGTCACAACCCATAGGCTAAGTGTCCATTACAAATTTTCGAGATGGGGTGTTTGAGGTGGACGGGGGTTTTGTAAATAGGGTTTCTAAGGTCCTCCCTAACAGCGAATGTCTGTTCCTAGATCATATTTTGCATATCTCTTTTAAAATACAAAGATATACAAATAATTTACAAAATCATATTTTTGAGCGTAGCCAAAGAATGCTTAGCTGATTTTTATTTTCTTAAAACCGAAATTCAAGGTTTTTCAATATGTCACAAGATGTTACCTAAACTTTTACCCTTGTACAAAAATCCAGAACGTTCTTTTGTATAGCCTACCTAAAAAATGGCGGCAATTTAAAATGTTTAATGTCAAATATCTCATTAGGAACAAATAGTTTTACTTTTTATTTTTCCAGTAGCTCAAAAGATAACCAATTTATCGGCTAAAACTAAACAAAATTTCTTTCTGTTCTGTTATTGTTGTTTCTGCGTTATTTAAAGACAATACAAAGAAATTATGTTATTAGTTTTTAGCCAATAATTCGGTTATCTTTTGAGCTACGGGGAAAATAAAAAAGTGTTTTGTTTGTTTTAAAAATTTGTTTTTTTTTTGTCATACTGTTTATTGTAAACTTAGCGGTTTTATAGTTATTTGACATTAAATATTTTAAATGGCCTCCATCTCCATAAAGTATGCACAAGAACGATCTGAATTTTTGAAACAGGGTAAAAGGTTACGTAACAAATATGTACACAAAATTTGAGCTCGATATCTTTTATATTTCCAAAGATAATGAGTGTTTAGTAAAACAACAAAATGTTGGATAGTTCGAAAACTAAACATTTCCAGTTTATTATACATTTTCTAATTATTTTTAGCAGAATCACATCGTAAAATCTGTACCTTTCTCCGCTGTAAATAAATGATTGGTTCACGGGTGCTTTTACCAAATCGACATTTCCCAAAAGACCTTACAAATTACAGTAATAACTAAATCAAGAGCAGGCTTTTATTTTGCGTGTAATAGTATTATTACAGTATTCATCAATTCATGTTTATATGAGAACGTTTTGTCTTATATATAGGCCACTATTCCATAGATTACAAAAAAGGTTGGCGTGCGATGCACGCAGGAGTTTAACCTCGTTCTGTTTTACAAAAGAAATAATATTTACCAAGTTGTAAAAATGTAACGATCAGTCAAGTGATCAACGTTTGTTTAGTAAATGTAATTTTAACACCGAACATAACCTAAAAGGAACAGTCAGCTGATTATTACCGAAAGTTATAAAAATGTAATGATTACTTAAAATATTGGCATTAAATAATTGGTCTTCAGCGATGGTGTTGCCACCCAACACGAAATAGAACTCGACATCAACGAACTGAACGTTTTACTCGCCAACCTTCTTTCTCAAGAATCGATCTAAAAACTCGAAACCCCGCTTTCCTATTGGTCCGTCGAGTTCCGACATCACCGTATCCAGTCCACGTGGACGGTCTTCGCTCTTTTTCCAACTCGTCACGGTATATACTTCGGTCTCTCTTCCTCACCCCTCCGAGCGGGAAAAAGGTCGGACATAAAAAAACACGTTCCCCTCCCGTCCCTTCTCAGCACGACTCTTCAATTCTTTTCAGAGAAGCGGGAGCTCCTTAATGACCCTCTCCCCTTCTCCCCTTGGGGGCCATGTTAAGGCCCTTAACACATGAAGGGTGCCACAAAACATATATACAACATACAACAGGAAAAAAACTAGACAGTTTTATAAGCGGCTATCCATCGGAATAAAGTAATGTTTTTAGTCACCCACACCCCACACGCACACTCGCACACTCCCCTTTTTCCGATCTACGATTAATACACTGTTAATTATCACGTATTATTTCATCAACCTTTTCCCGATATCGAGAGAATTGTTATCTCTCTCCCCTAGCGGCTGGAAGAAGAACTGCGACCAGAGAGAGATGGAAATAGAACCTGTTCGCTAACAAAGCGCGAGTGTTCGTGTTGTATTTAATTATTTAATTAATTTATAATTAATATTGTATTAATCAAGATGCTGAGAACTGCGTTTCGGCATCGAGTGGAAATACGTGTTCTGGTAGTGTAAAAGGGGACGTTTCGGAAGTTACGTCATTTTCATTGAGGGAAATTTATCTCTACAACAATGGTTGACTGCTTAAGTAAAGTCAGGAACACTTTCATGTGTGGTAGTGAGTTTTTGTCCAATTCTTTCCTCTACTGTACTGAGTCGGTCCACGGTTTCTTGGTAAACAATTTACAATAATTTGTTAAATAATGAGAATTGCTTCAAAACAGGTGTAAGTGAAGTATATACACATTCCTTTTACCATAAGTAGGGTTTTTATTACTATATGTTAATTAATTTTTGTTGTGTGCTTTAACTTTTCACTGAGGATGACGACTTTGTCGTTGAAACGCGTTTGTTAAGTTTTTTACTATTTTTAGAAATTCCTTCTCTCGAGTCAGTCTTAATAATTATGTTAGCACGACGTGTGCACTGATCAAGTCCTACGGACCCCAAACAATATCACGGGTCACGGTCGGTTTACTAGCCGCGTCACCGCGCATGCGCGCACGTCCTTCCGGTTATCAACCGGAGTCTATTAAAATTTCCGTCCGTCACGTAATCCCCACTGCGTGATCCAAACAATTTTATTACGCCGTGCGAAAACTAAAATCAATTAGAAAGTGTCACTCTTACCAACCTTTAAACACGATACAGTGTGTTTACGGTTCATTATGTTTTCTTTTCTGAATTGTTGGCAACGCTGAAAGCGATGAGGCGTGACGGAACTCCATCCGGTTCCAAGATGGCGGCGGCTCCGTGACTTGATTGAAATATCGGAGACAATGAAACGGTGAAAAGAAATAGACCATGGGAAATCCGTAGGAAAGTGTTTTGGTGGAATTGTTCGTCGAGAGGAAATTGTCCGGGATTTAATGAAAAGTCAGTGTCAGACTGGGCGATTTGAAGAGCTTGAACATGGTTGAATATTTTGAAATTTTACTGAGTCGAAAAATGAAACGTACTCAACAATTAGTGCGCGTTTTGTATTTAGAAAGCTCGACTTACTATATAGAAAAAGACTAAAAGGTGAGAAGGGAATGATATGTGAAATAATCCAAAACGATAATTTTATTGTTAGTGTCATTCCATAGTTTCCAAGGTCTCAGAGATGAACAGTGACTCAGTGTCCCTCAATAGGCCTACTTATTGTAATTCATACTTTGTGCAGAAAAAACTTAAAAAAATTTCATTCGTAAACCACACTTAAGCAACATCAAGATTATTATATCTAAAACCTTTACGACAGTAATTTATTATCTAATCATATTTTCATAATTTTAAGAATGTAGGCCTGACAGAAATTTATTTCATTTTTTTCTTTAATCATTCTAGAGGGACACCTGCTCGCTTTGCTCACCAACCGCCGTGGAGACTCGCGGGGAAGCAAATGCAAACCGATTATTGTATACTCCAATAAATAGCGATTGATTAGGACAGAGGCTCTTGGATCGGAGTACAGTGTTTATTGTATCGGTGACCTGAATCCTGACGCATGTGCAGCGTGGTCTTGGTTTTGATTAGGTCAGAGGCACTTGGCACTTAAATCGATAGGCTATGTTAAAAAATGTCGAAAATGGAGTCGTTGAATCCAAAGGTGTTATAGTTAAAACGATATAGGTAAAACAGAAGACCATTTTCAAGCGCCTCGTTTTTAAAAATAACATGAAAAAAATCGTTCATACTTACTAAGAATATTTATACTAGTGTACTCAACTTGTAAAACAAATTTGATGTTGATATTCCAAGAATTGACGAAACTGGAATAGATTGAAATCAGTTCGTGAGTCCGGTACTCCTAAAATCGATAATCGAAATCGACTCATAGATCGGGTAATTTTTAAGATAACAAGCTGAGACTCAGCATAAATGTTTAAAATATATATTTTAACTCCTATGTCAAGTTTCAAATCGATATATTAAAATTCGGCCAATTTATAATGAGCCAACGCTTCATATATGAATAAGATGTCCTCTTTTAGTGATTTCCCCTACTGCAAAATACATACATGCATTATCGATTTTTTTACAGACAAACCATTGCTCGGACGAAATAAATACATATGATCTTTTTTGTTGAAAAATACCTCCCCTACACGGTGGTATTTTTTATTTTCCTCTATCTTCATCCCAGCTCGAAATATTAAGGATAATCGAAAAAGAAAATGATAATCGATTTTATTTTCGACTTTGGGAAATCGATAGACTGGTAAACTTTTTTTATGTTAATCTACATACTTTAATGTACTTATAAAAAAAAATCTGCCGTATTGCAAAATTACTGGTAGTTGTAACCTATACCGACTGGTCTATTACAAATATGTTAAATGTTATCTTTAGAATTATTAATAAAATTATACTATAAGAAAGCCCATAGCATTAAATTATGTTCAGGGTGTTGGTGTAATTACGGAGAAATTATCGTAATGAGAGCAGAATTAGTCGGTTAAAGTGTAAGGAGTAAAAAATGAGCATCGATCATTGTCCCCAGAACTCGTTTTGGGGAGTCATTAAAAATGTAATATATATGATTACGTCTTTGCACTCTAACGGCTAAATTTTACGTCCGATTTGGACCACACGTAGTTTTTCTAAGTCGTTCGGACGAGTTCGTTAGGCAAAAAATCCAACAACTATGTTTTTTGACAGGAAGAGAGAATTGTTCCAGATTTTTTTACTAGAATGAAACATTGTTGGGGTTTATCTAAACAAATAAATGTAAGATATTATTCAGCACATTTTGGTTTTTTACGCGATTTATAGCCCGTCTGGTTCCCCTAAAATCGATCAAAACGTAAAAACCATAAAACTACGTCGGCCGGGATGCTTGTCCGCTCAAAGAGAGAAGAGAACCCGTTCATAGTCCGAGGCTGCAAGGCTTGACCAGCAACGACTTAAGGCTCGGCTCTCCACATTCAAAACTACGATATTGGGTACCAATTTCAATGTTAAATAACCAAAACATACCTTCACTATTAAGCATATTTTTGTGCTGTTTTTGTTAAAAAACGAAAGCTGTATTTTTTTTCTTAAAGTAAAATAGATTGTGGGTGTTTATTGCTAAGGATTTTTGCAATGTCTCTTTTTGCAACTGAGTAAAAAATTTATAAAGTTTACTATTTTTTACTATTTATATCATACGTTTATGAAATCAATAAAACGGTTTCTGAAAATGTATTCGGCAATCAACATCCGCATATGACAGTACTTCAAAATGAAACCAAATTTTTAAATTTATTCCACGAATTAACGGACAAAAATGACTTATTCTGTAGCATTGCTCTTATGGGAATCAGATTCAATATGGCGGGCAGGCAAGCGCCCCCTTAATTTTGTAAATTCGCGCAACTCACGTAATCGGTTCAGCTTCGAGATAGAACTATTTTCCTCTAACTAGGTGAAAAACAAACAAACAATTTTCAGTTAATTCTTGCCTGACCTTGGTTTAGCCAGCGACGGCATCATTAGATCTTTAGATCAGTGAGTACCGTACAATCACTTAAACCGTTCTAGAGAAAAAGTTATTTAGTAAAAAAATATAAATGACGGTATTCGTAGCATTTCAGGACCTATTATTATTGGTAGTTTTTACTGTAAATGATGCGTTAATCACGTGGGTGAATTATACCGTACCATCGGTCTATTGCACACGGGATAAGCCTACCTCAGTTCTGTTAGACCGCATTCGCGGACTCGTTAGAACCGATTTCGTTTTCCCACCACGGATCGGTTGAATTCAATCGCCTCACCGTTAATGTATTTAATCGACCTTTCACCTAATCGCGACCAAACTGCCTCCCGGCCCGTGTGTGCGAGCGTGCGTGCGTGCGTGCGGGGACAATTAGCCAAGTCGTGCCGCACGCTCGACCACTCCCTCGCACTCTCGGCTTAGGCTTAGTAATTGCCTGATATTATGTCATACAAGCTATCAACATTATGCAATTACCCAGAGTACATAAACAGGCCTATGTTGTTAGCTTTCTGCTTGAACAGTTCCATCTTTAGGTAAACCGTGTAAGAGCATTGTTGAATTTAAACGTTTAGACTATTACTTGTTAACCTAGAATGGCAACGCATTGCTCATTAAAAACAAATCAAAATTGTGTATATATTTTCATGCGAACGATTTCTCTCAGTAGAGTTTACACATGTACATATGTGAAACACATATTATTTTAGACTAGTAAGCCCCGTGAAAAATCACAGCTGTTTTTAACACTACTAAAGTATACAGACAATATTACAGAGCTATGAATAGGTTATGCTATAAAATATGACTGTATAGTTAGTCATTTTATTTTTTTAATGACTGTTTCGTATTTAAATAAAGTATAAAAAAATGAACCATCTTATATTATTGTTGTTTCTCAAACTTGTTTTTCAGTCTAAGGTTGCTTATTCCATTGCTCTAATCATGTTAATAATCAAAGAAAAAACCCATCGCATATTAATATAATTCTTGTTAATTACTTACTTCTTTGTTAATAACTGTTTTGAAATTAAATGAATTATAAAAAAAAATCATCTTGTATTTGTTGCTTTGCAAACTTGCTTTTAGTCTAAGGTTGCTTATTTCATTGCTATATTACTCTGTGTATCTGTGTGTCTGTGTATCTGTCTGTGGCATCGTGGGTTCTAACGGATGAACCGATTTTTATTAGGTTTTTTTTGTTTGGAAGGTGATTGATCGGGAGTGTTCTTGGCTATGGTTATAAAAATCTGTTCAGCCGTTTCTTGAGTCTGGTTTTTTAAATTTATATTATATACACTTTGCACAAAATATATCATCAACCTAAACATATAGTTTGTATGTACAAATGTTTAAGTGATGATATATTTTACAATTAGTATAGTTTACAGTTAGTTAACTACTAAAACACACCATAAAAAGAAAGAAAATAACAAAGAATAAACATTCTTATTTCGAATTCGAAATTCAAAATTTAACTACCATTTAAAATGTGCTTATTTTGTCAGCGCTACTCTACTTCCTAAAAACGTCGACTGCAAAACTATCAGCATGGAGACGTGTTGTAAACGTATACCAAGATATTGATAAACATGCACTAGAAGACTCTGTTTATTTAAATTATATGACGTATTAATTTCTGCGTGAATGTTGTTTATAAGTAGTTTTTTCTTTTATTTCAAAAATATGTTTAAATTCATAAACAAATGTTTAGTATCATTTAAATTTAAAATCGTTATGTTTAAAAAAAAAGTGTTTTAGTGTCAATTTGGTATTTTTTTCTTCACTTTAAAATTCTCTGTTCCTAAGTAAGTTTTTCCTTTTCTGTATTTTCCCTTTCGATTTTCCCGGAAAATTTGAGGTTATGTGGAAAAGTTTTACATACAAAAGTTGTAGATCTTTTTATTATCAACAACTTTGATATTTAACGTTTTTTGATAGGAGGTCAACTTTCGTTGCAAATAGCGAAAAACCGTGAAATAACATTTCAACCCCTAAAAATTCACCCCTTCTCCATTTTGTCGACTCCAATTTATTTTTCCCGTCATTCGGGCAATATTTTGCTCCTCTTCCAGTAGGTCTCATGCTGTTAATTTTTTTTTTTTTTTTTAATGCATCAGCACTGGTCTAATAAGGCATATAGAAATATTAATTGAGAATGGTTTAATTAGACCCGGACGGTCCTTAATTCAATAAAGACATCAAAACAATAATTTTTTCTCTCTCTAGAAAAATTTGTCTTTAGTTAAATCTTATACACATAAACATTTTCCTTTTGTAATGGGTATTTAATATATCATTTTTATTTAAGTATAATATTGCTAATTAATGGTACCATTTGTCCAAGTTGATGTATTGGGGTTAGTTGGAAGTGAGAACTAAGATATTACCAACCTCGCGCGATAAAATCAAACCATTATCAATCATTCAGCCTTCTCCTTCCTTCCCTACCACTTCTCCCAAATGTCCATCTTACTCCCATCACGGTCACCTCTATTGTTCTCACTGGAAAAACCTTCGATGATATTTTGACTACATGTGTTCTCACATCATATTAAAGTGCATTTCTAGGCCTACCTGTCGAACACACGAAGGTTGGAACTTCCCGTAACATCTGCCAAATTTACATTTAGACTCGTTCAGAAAATGAAATAATTTTCACTATACGAGGGTCATTCAGTAAGTAAACAGACAAACAGACCGAGACTAAAATAATAACCGAGAGAGTGAGGAATAGAGAAGAGAAGAGAGAGAAATAGAGAGGGAGGGGAGATGTGGATTAAGAGAGCAAGAGATCAAGGGAGGGAGAAAGGAGGAGGAAGAGAGAAAGAGATGGTAAAAAGATAGAATGGAAGGGAGAGAGGGAGAGGAAGAGAGAATGCTAGGGAGGGAGAGAGGAGGACGAAGAGAGAAAGAGAGGGATGGAAGGGGAACGGAGGAGGAAGAGAAGGAGGGAAGGTGAAAGGAGGAGGATGAGCTAAAATGAGGGAGGGAAGGGGAAAGGAGGAGGTGAGAGAAAGAGAGGGAGGGAGACAGAAAACGAAGAGAGTAATTTGAAAAAAGTGAGGAAGAAGAGAGAAAGAGAGGGATGGAAGGTGGAAGGATTTGGAAGAGAGGGAGAGAAGGTGTTTGAGGATGAGGATCTGACGAAAGAGCAACTAACTTTCTTCGAACATGTTGGATGCTTGCCTCTAACGAATTCTCATAGGAAAGATGAGTTATTGCAGTGGCCCTTAAGGTGAGACCTGAGGTCGGGAGTAGTAAATGAGCACCGATCATGGTCTCCAGAACACGTTTTGTGGTGTCATTAAACATTATACTATGTATATTTGGATATTTCTGTTCGCCCTCTAACGGTCGCATTTTAAGTCCAATCTGGTACACACGTTGGTAGTTTAAGTAGCTCGGACGAGTTCGTTAGCAAAAAAAATCCAACAACCAGAATGAAACTATTTTAGGATTTTATCTAAAGAAAAATTGATGTAATACATCATTTTGCACATTTTGTTTTTCAAACGACCTTATGGCTCGCTTCAAAACTCGAACTCGATCAAAACATAAAATAGCATTAAAAAAAAACCAAGTCCGACGGCCGAGTTCGCTCGCTGCAAGCGTAACAAATACAACTAATATATTGCGTGCATACAGGCGGTCGTACATTCAGCGCCTTCGTTAGTGGACCAATTTCTTAAATTGTTTGTTGAAACTCTAAAACATATAAAATTAGTTTTTTTACTTCGCTTAATTCACACCAGGGGTACAGCTGCGTGATCGAATTATGATGTCTTATCGAAGCTCCACGAGGTAGTCATTGTCGACGATGCTTCCCTTCGTCATTCCCCAAGCATAAGGAGGCGAAATGTATTTGAGTGGGATGGGCATGGAAAGTTTTGTTAATCAGGAAATCATGTGGTTTGGAAATTTTCTTTGAAGTAAACCAATAGTGGCTACAGCGGTGTAACTAGTAGTGCCATCTTGCTGGAAACATTGGGAACCAAACGTTAGATTGCTAGCAAGTAACTGGTGTACAGTAACAGTATTCCCGCTATCATATTTAACTAAATACAGACCCAGTATAGATGAGTGTATATTTGAAGAAGTGCAATCAATACAGTTTTTGGGTCTTGATGACAAGTTGAACGGGATTTACCACATTATCAGTATTAGTTCCAAAATTTGAAGCCATACTGCGGTACATCGATACTTTTAACGGCCTATTATAGGCTGGTGTATCATTATTTGAATTATGGAATTCTTATTTGAGGAAACTCATCAGTTCAGTATATGAAAAGAGAGGGTTTAAAAGAGCCACAAGGCTTATTGCGGGGATAGATAAAAAACAAATTTGTAAAAATTATTTCAAGAAATTCGGAGTACTACACTTCCGTACGTACTTGAAGTGTGCTTTTTTCAATTTAAGTGTGATCATGTCCAAAATATTGATATACACAATTACAGTAACAGACAAGCTTGTGAGTATAGTGCCAGACAGAACAGGTTAAATTTGTACAGTAAACCTCCCTTACAAGCTGGTGCAAAGTTCATGAGTAAGCTTCCTAAAAGCATAAAAAATTCACCAAACTACAGGATTTTTAAAAACCGTCTTGGACAATTTCTATTGTCTGGATCCTTTTATTCGGTGAATGAGTTTGTGCATCATTATCGTATCTACTGTTTTGTGAAAGATGTGATCTCTTTTTTTTCAAATGTGTTTTGTATTATTTATAAAATTATTTTTAACAATTTTATGTTTTTTCAATTTTGTATATTTTTGTTAATTATTGTAAACTTTTTTCTATTTTTAAGCTGTTTATTGTTTAATTATATTTTGCGATTTTGTGTTGTAATATAACCAGTGTTATACAAATGCTTTTGGTAAAAAACACCAATAGCGAATAATAAATAAATAAGGTGTTTTTCAATCAAATGGTCCACAATGGTGGTCTTGTATCCGTTGGCCAGGGCAATGTTCTTGATGCCGTCCCTTTCCCTCTCATAGCTTTCAGTTGACACGGGGGTGGATAAAAGTCTATGTATAAAACAACTGTAGGCTGCACGTTTCTGTCAATCAGAAAAGGCCCAGACTCTTTGTAGGCCTCTTCGAAATGTATGGTCGTCACTTCGTTGGAGTGTACAATGTGGGCAAAGGTAAGTTACTTGAACTCATTATACAAAGACTCAATTAATCGGTAACGGATTTTCTATTCCAACAGATCTCTTATTACAAATCTGTACACAGTATACCTTGAATCAATCTTACCAACTCCGACAAACAAATATCCCTAGAGGGTAAATTTACTTTACCTTATTCGAATTACTCGCCCCTCCTACAACCCCAATTAGCTTGTAAATGCTGAACCTGCGTTTGTTTTCATTTCCCATTTATTTCATTAGCGTTAAACTGTGTTCAGCCACAAGAAACTGTGTTCTTCTAAAAAATTGTTCATTAATTTGTGTTTCTTCCTTAACACATTCGCTACAGCAATTGTAAACATTTTGAGTAAACATCTAGCGTCGCATCTATGGTTTCAGACTGATTGATATAGACAGACGTCGCATATAATATGTGTCGGTATTTCTTTGTAATTTAATGGCTAATTTTAAACTATCAGTATGTAGGAATGTCTGCCGCTCATATGCGGCGCTTGATCTGCAACTTTGACGTTTAGCGATGTCTGTTTTGTTATAAGTTTCTAATATTTTAAATTTTATATATGTTTTCGGCCTATATATTTTGTATTTTTGCTAAATTTGTTCAATTTGAAGGTAAAAAAGGAACTTTTGTGTGAAACTCCTATTATTTAGACCTACATATGTTCAATCTATGTTCTTATTTTTGTATATGTTTTCAACATGTTCTGTTTAATGTAGGCCGTATAGTTTTTTATATTCTCAAATCCGCGTAAATGTGTTTAATTGCGAATTTTCTTTGAAAAAACTTACATTACCTACAACTATTATATATAGAGCGGGTGAAAAGTCTGAGAAAATTAAAATACTCAATTTAAAATTATTATTTTATAAAAATGTAAATAATTTGGCCCGCCATTTTAAATGTAACTTTTTTTTTAAATAGGAAAGCGGTCATATGATATAGCCTAGGCCTATAATTTCAGTGAAGAATTTTAAGAAAAAATCAATGGTGAAAACTGCACATCCATATCTCAAACCGTTCTAAAGATATTTGTATTTATTTACATTGAATCATATCATTTAGTGTAAAAATGAAATAAAGTACATAGAACGTAAACTATAAAATTTTGATGTTGAATAAAATTAAACACTATTAAACAATCAAATCATAAGGTATTAATTTAATGTACATTAATTTTAACATAATGAACAATAATAATAATAATAATTATTATTTATGATTCTTAACCATGTATAATGAAGGTTACAGTGTCACATATTAAGTTCGACGCTAGGACTATAACAACAACAAAAAACTGACTATGTTTGATGACATAGCCTAAAAGTCGGGTATATGAAAAAAAAAAAAAAATGCATATTGCTTGAACAAACCTTTTACGTTATTACAAGGTATATTAACACGTTTGAACAAAGTCGTACTCATGGTCTGCATATACTTATATAGGCCTACCTAACGTGTTAGCTATATATATTAGCTAATGTGTTAACCCATGTTGTATTATCGTGATACATTTTACTTTCGTTAAGTTACAGGAAATCAAGGCCATCCTGCACCTCTCCATAAATTTATTGTTTTACAGAGTTTTTTTAAATAATTTTTTTTGTGGTCGATCATTTGTTGGAGTGAACCTGGACTCTCTTTTCCGAAATTACATTTTGACTTTCACGTTTATTTGGCACTCGTTACAGGAAACGGGTTATTTGACGTAAACAAAATTTTGTATTCTAAATGGGGGTGGAAAATTTGAAGAAAGGGCGAGGCGAAAGCAAATAATTTCTGACCTACGGGTCAAAACAAGTTAAATATTCCTTCTAAATATATTTCTTTTTTTAATGAGGGGGTGGAAAATTTGAAGAAAGGGCGAGGCGAAAGCAAATAATTTCTGAGCTACGGGTCAAAACAAGTTAAATATTCCTTCTAAATGTATTTCTTTTTTTAATGAGTTTAGGCTAATTGTACTTTACTAATAAGGTAGCGGGTAAAATTACTTGTACAACTGGCGGGATTTGTCTGAATAGACCCCAAATTAACGACAATTATTATCGAGGAAAGTCCATTATAAACGTTAATATCGCCCTAGTCTCCTCAAACCCCGTTCATTTGAAATACAAACACTTACGTTCGAGTATTTATTCTACACAACCCCTGTTAAGTGTTCAAGATGCTAACCACGTGGGAAGGGATGTTTCCCCTTCCCCCCGCGACCAGAGATTAATGGGGGAGTGTAGAAAGAGAAGGCAATTAGGGTTGACCTCACGTGGGGGATCCCCGACCTTCGTGGTGCTAGGCGGAGCACCTGACCCTTGTAATTATCCTGGCCGGAGGAGGGGTCATTAAGAAAAAGGATTAAATTAGGAATAGAGCGTGAAATGAGAATCGCGGTTTGAGCTATGAGCGTGAATGCATTAAGTGGACGTAATGATTCCATTATACGTTTACTTCTTTAGGCGAGTTATGAACAACTAATGAGGGTGAATTTGTATGATGCGCGCGCACAGGGTGATATCTAGATTCACTCGGTGAACTAAATTTGTGCTTGTGCGGCGTTGGTTGATTTGCAAATAGTTGTCTGTGGATGTCCTGTTAATCGATTTTTAAAATAAACTAAAAATCTAGAAAGAATCCACCCAAAACTAAAAAAACCACAAAGAACTACAAAATCTAACAAATTCTGACTTAAAAACACTGAAAAAAACAATAACAAAATCGACAACTAAAAAAAAATTGGAAAAACTGTAAAACAATAAAAAACTAACAAAAAACTCGATAACACCCCAAAAACTCAAGACTTTAAAAACTAAAAAAAATAATTAAAAAGTAGGAAAATAATTAGAACAATCTTTTAGCATCAAATGTATTATTTATCTATATTTATAAAAGCATAATACCATTGACTCATTGACTCATCACAGTTTCTCCAAAACCACGAACCCTACAAACATGAAATTTGGCACTAATACTCTTTATAGGCTCTAGACGCGCACTAAGAAAGGGTTTCCGAAAATTCGAAATTTTAGGGGGGTTTTGGGGGGGTCAAAGTTACTAAATCACGATTTCTCAAAACCTACCAAACGGATTGGAATGAAATTTGGTATGTAGCTTCCTCTAGGGCCATAAATGCTCTCTAAGAAAGGGTTTCAAAAAATTCGAAATTTTAGGGGGGTTTGGGGGTCAAAGTTACAAAATCACGATTTCTCTAAAACTACTGAACGGATTGGAATGACATTTGGTATGTAGCTTCCTCTAGGGCCGTAGGGCGTAGGTGCTCTCTAAAAAGGTTTTAAAAAATTCGAAATTTTAGAGGGGGTTTGGGAGGGTCAAATTTACTAAATCACAATTTCTCCAAAATCACCGAACGGATTGGAATGAAATTTGGTATGTAGCTTCCCCTAGGGCCATAGGTGCTGGCTAAGAAAGTTTTTAAAAAAAATTCGAAATTTTAGGGGAGGTTTAGGGAGGTCAAAGTTACTACAAAAAACCATCGAACGGATTGGAATGAAATTTATTATGTAGCTTCCTCTAGGGCCCTAAGTGCTTGCTAAGAAAGGGTTTAAAAAAATCTAAATTTTAAGGGAGGTTTGGGTTAGGGGGGTGTCAAAGTTACTAAAAATCCCCATAAGAAATACATAGTGTAATATATTTATTGATAATATAATATATTTTTTGTTAATATACATTTAACTTTGATTTGTCTGTCCGTGCAAAGCCGGGTCGTGCCAGCTAGTATAATATATATTATATTCACTCACTACCTATGACAGTGAAACCTATATGATGCTATGACAGTGGGCATAATTTAAATAAACGGTACCATAAACTGGCACATACGTTCTCACAAACATATTTAAATTATTAAACAGATTCACTGTGACTTCATAATTGTATTAAAGTAGGAGAGAGGATACATTAAAGTAGGAGAGTAACTAATAAATATTGTTATTATTAGCTAGAGATAAAACTATTCGATCGATTTCCAACAAATTTGCACCAAACACGTCAACTAGGCCTGTATAGATGCACGAAAAAAGGTTTTGAACATTTTTGACCAATAAACCCCCAATTGTACAGACATACATACAGACAGACATTTTGTAAAAACAACTTTTTTGGATTCATGGGTCTCAAAACAGATATTTCCACAAAAATCCTAACATTGATTTTTTTGTGATTGTGAGAAAGAAAAAGTGAAGTTAATTTGTTAAAATTCTATCAAAATAAATTAAAATTGTTCGTTTTAAATAATAAGATAAAACTGATATTATACTCTGTATGAGAAAATATATATTTAATAATTTAATTGTTCAAGTTTGATTATTTAATTGTTTTTAATCACACCAAAAAGCATGGATTCTAACGCGCGTACATAAGTAGGCCTACTTACTTTAAAGAAAACGGGGCCGGACTTATTCTTCAAGTAGCCAGTTCATCAAAAACACATTTTAATTTGAAATAATGTAGGCCGATACAAAGGACGAATTAATCGTTGATTACTAATGAATTTGTAGGCCTACCTGTACGGGAATACAAAATTATAAATGTTTGAAGTGAGCCTTGACTTTCATAATAGTTATTTGTGTATAAGGAAGGAAATTATAATTTTGTCAACCAGAGAAATAAATACAAAGTGTGGGTCACTAACATACTTTCAACGGACTGCGAGCCTAACTGAAGATTTACAACTCACGGGCCTCACATTATTCAGTTCTAATGACAAGCTTACCAACTGTGCAGGCCAACTGTACACGCACCATACAATAACAGTTCTGTCAACAGTTGAGTTCAAAGTTTATTGATACCGGTAAATAAAACGCGTACCGTAGATAAAAAGTGAAATAAAGTTAGTTATGTACGCAAACAAGAAAAAAGTTGCAGCTTTATTAATATTACTTAAACTTAATTTTTTTAAATTTTTAAGTTACTAAATTTATTTTTAATGTCAGAAAATAATTATATCATAATTTTATAAATTTTAAATTAAAATAATTTGTTTATTTTGCTAAAAGAAAATAGGATTGTCTTTTTTTAAAGAACAAAACACTGGTCTATGTAGTGAATTGCTGGTTGAGGTTGAACAGAATAATTGTACTGTCATCAAACTTGAAGGCATATAGGTAGCATTCAATTGAATGGTATTTACTTTGATTTTGCTTTCCGTAAAGAAGGATGTTGCCGGTAAAGTTACAGATATATCACTCATTTATTATGAAATACAAATAAATCTCACACAAAACTTTCAACGACAAACACACAGTTAAACGGCAGTCCAAACTACAGGTCACGGCCTGTCCGCGAACTGTGTGTCTGTGGTGAGATTCAACTTCAGTTAATTGGCCTGCAGTCCGCGGGCTTCAAATAAACTGTGTAGTGAATGTTCACACTAAGACAAACAACAGTTTCCCTCCAGCTACAGTTTTAGTAAAGAATGTGCATTTTGCTATGGAAGAAACTTTATTAAAACAATTGAGGTTATGGCAAGAATACACAGACACGGAAATTCATTGAGCATTGTTTCAGCAGCTGTTTTTTACTAACATATGATTTAGCAGGCGGAAAAGTGCCCATATAAAAACTATTGAACATACTTTACCCTGTATATAATAGGCGGGTGACAAAGTAAACTCAATATATGGACACTTTTCCGCCTCCGGAAGATAAGTTGTTCTTTCTACAATATTAACGAGGCGGAAAAGACCTCTTAAAGTAGTAACTGAAGGAAAAGTATTTTACAATTTTAAATAATGTAAGCGTACACCAAATAATATTTCATCGATACTTGAGCAATTACTACTCTTATAGTGTACTATGGATCTATAAGTAATGCAATTAATTATAAAAGTAAGAAGTTAGGCCTGCATTATTTCAAATTATAAAACACTTTATGAAAGCCTAGGTATACTTCAGACATTAATAATAGTGTATTGCTGTACTTATAGGCCCAAAACAATGTTATTATTACCAATTTATGTGGTGGATCGTGTTGACCTAATTATTCTTGTTTGATAATAAATCCAGCTAGTTAAACAAAAATCCTACCTTTATTAAGGTATCAAATTGTACAATTGAATTAATTAAGCTTACCAAAACGGTTCGTAAAAATAATAACTACTATTATAAATTGAACTCAATTTGAATTATTCAGATAAAGCACAAGCTGCAAATAAAGTATCGAAATATCCGATTAAGCGAGGTTACGATGCCGTAGGAATAGCTTTAAAAAGAAAGCAAAATGGAAGTAAGCCAAAGCCACACAAACGACTTGATTTTACTCATGTAGGAGTTACGGCGACGTCGATTGGGTGCATCGGGTCTTAATAGGTGCTCCTACTAAACGTTATGATACTGTCCGCAACACATTTGGTAACATTCAAGTTGCATACCTAACGCCGTCGAGAAGACAGAATTCTTAACCCTAGAACCGGCAGATCGCACGAAACGTGCGATCATGACAGCACATTTGTAATGCGTGATTGTATTGAATATTTGACCCACTAAAAATCTTCCAATCTCAAAAAGACAAACACCATTGGAAAGGTAATGTTTCAAACTTTATTTTTTGTATTTACAATTTCTTTCTAAAACGTATATTTACATACGTAATCATCGTTGCAGTTTATTAGTTTTCTACAAATCAATCGGCGCCCGAAAATTCATACAAAACATAACGAAATTACTCAACTTTTGTCAATCTCTAAAACCCGCCCAGTAGGTTGTCTTAGTTAAAACTATGTACCGATGGATTCATCACAATTTCCCCTATCCAAAACTTTCATCAAATCAAAAATCGGACCAATAGTATTGAAGTTAGAAATGGTTTTGTAGACCCTTGCAATTGGTCAGTTTTCCAACCAATAAACAGCGTTATTTATTTCACGTGAGATCTTTATGACCTCAATAGTTTTTTATAGATATTTTGGTATCTTTGTAAAGATAATTCTTCAAGCTAACTTCCCCTGTAAACAAAATTTGCTATATTTGAACAGTTTATTGTGTAGGACCGTGGGAAAGTGATTGATAATACGGTCTCACCTAACGTTCAAATCTGTAGCGTAACGGACTTTTATAGCATAGGGAGACATACAAGAATGCGCGCGCAACTTGTACAGACGAGAGTTTACTATATTTTTCTAAGTTTTGTTATTCAAATACTTCTAAGTCAAACACTTTTATGAAAAGATAATTTACAAGTATACAGTTCAGTTCTTTGATTTATTCTCTACACTTTGTTATAATAATATTTTAATTTTGGGCACAGCATATATTAGTAAATTACGTTTCTAACTTGGCATACTTTTGATAGCAGACTTGTAGTAAGAACATAAAATCTCGTGTTTTCAAAATAAGAAATTTGAAAATGTTAAATGTTTTTATACAGTTCTATTTAGAACTAAATTACGAAACTTTTTTACATTTATGGAAAAAATTACAAAAAATGTTTACTACTTTTTATGTAGACTTAAAGTTGAACTTTTATTTTTCGTAACTGAACATTTTTTGTTTCTTGAGCTAATAACTTTCTAAATTTTACATCTATATTTTTTTTACTGGCATATACAAATTCTTTGAACCTTTCTCTACAAAAAAGCTATGGAACACTTTTGGATTGGGGTTAATTTACTATTTTTGGCGAATTTTTGAATAAATGCTTGCACACGCCAAAAAATCCATTTTCGTTAACATTGCCGGTTCTAGGGTTAAAGTAGACGAACTGTACAAAAAAGACCTGCACTTTAACGTACGTAATATGCCACCTGTGTTGACATTGGTGATTTCAGTGAGTGTAATGGGCGACGATCTCTTCTGAGTGATTTAGAGCTGAAGATGGAGTTCCTCCACCGAAACAATTCGTCCTACTAATAGAATTCACTTCATGGACCAACTAATGTCCGTCCAACCAACGTGTCGACGTCCGGTAGCTATAAGGTTTTAATATGTCTTGTTGTTTACAAACTACACTCAAAGAAGGATTTTTCTGATGATGTGATAGACATACCGAAACGCGTCAAAACAAGGGAAAACGAGGTAACTGACGGATAAATGGGGTACTTTTATAAATTAATTATTTAGACATTTATTATTACTATTTATAAACTATATTCGTTATGATAAATCTTACTGATTTTATACAAATCTATATACAGGGTGGTTATAAAGTCACTTTTCCCCTTTAACTTTTGTATTTGTTAAAACAAACAAATATCCTTTGGGGAACGATACTAACTTAACCCAAAGTATCTTTTGAAGCAATCGGAAATTTTTAATGTCCCCTAAAAATGCGGGGTTTTGAGGGCAACTCAAAATGTTTAAATAGGAAGCATGGTCATGCGATACCTCATTTTAAAGGTCTATTTAAGACTAACATGACATAAATAACATAAAAATAGGATCACCCAAAACAAAATGGCGGCCATAAACGTGTTGAAAATAAATCGACATAAAGTTGCTAATAAGTTATCTCGAAAAGGAAGAGTTTTTAGAAAAAGTTTCAAGAAACAAAAAATGTTTATTTCAAAGTGCTTGACCTGAAAAAGTGTTATTTAACATGTCGCATGACTAGTTTCTCATTAAAACGTTTAACCCTACAGCTGTCCATGTTAATGTTTTGCAACTCCAAGTCATTTCGGTGCGTGTGCAAGCATATTTTCAAAAATTCGCCAAATATAGTAATTGCATACCAATCCAAAAGTGTTCTGTACCTTTTTTGTAGAGAAAGGTTCAAAAAATCCATATATGTAATTAAAAAATTTATTGATGTAAAATTGTAAAAGTTATTAGCTCAAGAAGCAAAAAATGTTCAGTAACGAAAGGAAAAAGTTCAACTTTAGGCCTACATAACAAGTCGTAAACTTTTTTTGTAGTTTTTTCGTAAATGTAAAAAAGTTTCGTAATTTAGTTTTAAATAGAACTGTATAAAAACATTTATCGATTTCAAATTTCTTATTTTGAAAACACCAGTTTTTGTGTTCCAAATACACGATTGCTAACAAAACCGCCTAATTTGAAACGTAATTGACTAATATATGCTTTGCCCAAAAATGAAATATTATTAAAACAAAGTGTAGAGAATAAATCAAAGAATTGAACTGTATACTTGCATATTACCTCATCATAAAAGTGTTTTACTTAGAATCAATTGAATTACAAAAGTAAGATGAAACAAATGAAACCTCGTGCGGACAAAGGAAATTCAAAATATGACCGTTGAAGACAAATGAAACAGCTTTGTTTTGCAAACTCAAGCGGTAGTATGAATTCTGTGCAAATCTGAACTTTCAACTGCTGTTTGAATAACATCTAAAAAGTCAAATATAGTTTGCTTTACACCAAATGAAAGATTGAACTTTGGTCTATAAATAGATATCAAAAAGTCTATTGAAATAATTCGAATTATAAAAGATATCTCGAACGCAAAATGTGTTGTTTTATTGGTTGAAATCTGCTCAATTGCAAAGGTTTACAGACAATTCCATATCTTTGGAACTATTTGTCCGATTTTGGATTGGATGGCAGTTTCAGATAGGTAAAAGTCTGATGAATCCTTCAGTATACAGATATAACTCAGAAAAATACCGGGCGGCCTGTATTGAAAGACATAGAAACTGGAATTAAAGGTAGTTTTGGTGCATTAAAATTCGCGCGACATTGGCTTTTAGAAAACTAAAAAACTGCAACGATGATTACATATGTAAATATACGTTTTAGAAAAAACTTGTAAATGCAAAAATTAAAGTTTAGATCATTTCCTTTCCAACGGTTTTTGATTTTTTACGATTGGATAGTTTTTAGTGGGTGAAATGTTCATTACAAGTAGAGTTGTCAAAATTGATCGTTTTCACGTGCCACGCCCCCACGACCACTCAAATTGAGTAGTCTGACAGTTCCAGGGTTAAGTCGTTCTACAACTTAGAAAATTTTGGAAAAATAAAATTTACGAAATCGATTTGGAAACAATCTTTTTAGGTCAAACACTTTGAAATAAAAATGTTTTGTCTCTTGAATTTTTTAAAAATACTCTTCCTTTTCGAGATTTTGCTCTACGTTGATTGTACGTCACTCAGGAGGACGTCATTTCCCTTAGTCTACAAAAACTGTAGATTTATTTTAAAATATTTTTATTCACAAAGAAACAAAATTTCTATAATAAAGTTGATGAAGGGTAGATGAGGTTGTGTCTGGGTTGTTTTAGATTGCAATTGTGACTAAAAGTAAATAACGTGACCCGTGAATCCCCCCCCCCCCCATTAGGGGTCGTTATCGCATCAGGACGGTCGCCGTAAATACATCAGCGATTGGGATCAGTAACAGTAATAAAATAATACAATAAAACTTTATTGCCTGTTGTAAAATAAATGTGAATTAATGTGTCTTCCCCAGCCATGAAACAAATTGACAAATTATGTTCCATAAACACGATTATTCGAACGTTAAGAGTTTTTATTTTAGTTTAGGGAGGGGGCGGTTACATCCCTTGCACGGTTTATCAAGGTAATTGAAAAGTTGAGACGTGGGGCGTGGGTTAATGTCACGTGAGCACGCGACCATTAGTCCTGGCGGGTAAGTTTTGTATTAAATTATTTGTATCTTTTTAAGGTTATGTTGGAACTTAGTTGTTAAATCGTTGTTACACATGCGCACTGCTGCACTTTGGGCATACGTTCACATCCGATGTTTTGGTAGGGTAAACACATTTTATATCCCTCAAATCTTCGTTCTTTTTCGTTCCACTCAAAATGATTTAACATAGAGTTTCCTCTAACTAGGAATGTGGCTGATTGTAAAGGGCACGTCTTTCTTTCTACTTTCGCCCTAAGCCTGACTTTCCACGTAACAAATTACTTCTTAGATACATTTAACTCGGAAAGTTATGATTCCGTTACGGACTGCACCTATATACTTACTTACAATATTTACATAACAAATTATGTACCTTACAAATATTACAGTGTCTACATATTGCTTTTAGACAGTACTTATCTTTATTCAACTAAAAACAAGTAACTACTGGAAAGTGTTTGATAACATTAGTCAGTACTTTACAATAAAAGAGGTAAAAGTTATCTATTTTTATATAAGAAGGTTAATTACTTATATATTATGCAACTTAAAGTAAGTTATTATAAAAAAAAGCGAGTGTACGTCCGTACGTACGTACGTGAGTAACAATATAATATAACAGCTGATTTCACCCATCATCTGCATTACGTAAACAAAACCTAGCTTAGATTATAATTTGGGGTTATGGTTACAACTTCAATCAATAATACAATGTCTTGTGAAGTTATTTTTTTTAAATATGAGCTGTA
>JAGFPH010002371.1:133265-148827 GCA_018207615.1 Philaenus spumarius | reverse complement strand
GGCCCCCAAGGTCTCCAGACTTGACTGTTTGTGACTTTTTTCTGTGGATTTTTTTGAAGGAGAAGGTTTATTGTCATAAAATTGCGACAGACGATGAACTAATGAGGTTGATCGAAGAGGAACTGTTGTTGATACCTCGAGAGTTGTTCAGCAAAGCGTGTGACTGTTTTATATTTCGTCGTCATCAGTGCATTGCGATCGATGGACATCAGTTTGAATAAGGTTTATGGATCAAATAGATTTAATTTATTTATGAGTTACTTATATCTTTAATTCCCTAAAGTTGTTTAGTGCTTAGTAATATCGTTAAAATTCAATAATTATATTGTAACACTTAAGCAAATAAAACTATTTTAACGAAAAGGTACTATTTCTTTGATATCCCGCCATTTTGTCCTAATGTGTCAGAATTAACTGATACTCAGGTGTATTTCTTTTTCATATGTGTATGTTAGGACTGTTGAGTTTCAGGTTTGTAGAGTGTTCGGTGCATCTAATATATTAATTCAAAAATAGGGACCTCTTCGTGGGACACCCGGTATATAAATTACTCAACCGAGGTCGTCAAACATTAAAATTAACTACACAAAACACATGTAACACATTTCACATTGAAACTACGTTTTGGTGTACCTTCTGGCTACCGGACGGCAACTGTTCAGTCTGTTGTCTCGCGCACTCGGAACCTGTTCTTATTAAAAATGTAGTATGTATGTGTTCGCACTCCAATGTCCGCATTTTACGTACGCATTTACGCCAGGGTTGGTGGATGAGAGTCAAATAAATTCTACTTATATATTTCGTAAACGCAGGCCATGCAACGTCTTCGTAAGTAGACCCAAATAGTGCAATTAGGTACCCAAATAGTGGGTGCAAATTCAAAAACATATAAACTTCATTTTAGAAATTCGCTCAACTCACGTCAGCGGTTAGGACTAAAATCGTCTCAATATGTTCACTTTATGTTAATGTTTTCTTTCCATTGCGCATGCTTCTTTTTAAACGGAATCGGATTAGTTTACATTTCATCGTCTCTGATTATTTCCCCCATTAACAAGCAGTTTACTAGTCTTTCGCAATAAAAACCGAAACGAACGTTAAAGTAACGTTAAATATTTAACGGGCAGTTAAAGTCTCAACGACGTCGGTGCAATCGACCGTGTCACTTGTTACCGCGGTTTTTATGCTTTCTGGCGGGAACAGCTTTATTGCCTTAAAAATCCAAACTCCCTCCAAATAGGGTGCTAAAGCTAAACAGCGGCACTGTAAGGGTAGAATCAACCCTCGCTATTAAATTCCTTCTTTTTGAGTAAAATATATTTAATACAATAATGCCCCGTAAACGGTTTTAGTTAAGTAGCGTAGAAGTACTGGGATAAGAGCTGATTGGAAAAATCTAGTTAGTAGAAAGAAACCCAATTTGTTAGAGTCAAAGATATTTTTTATTCATTAAACATTTCAAAGAGCACATAATTTACAATATATATAGGGCCTAATGTGTTTGACATTTAAAAAAAGTCTTTATATAGGCTAATTTAAACAAATACCAGCAATAATCCTCAATAGATTATATCGTTTCCTCTAAAACTTCACAAACCATTCCATTCCCATTCGTCCCGTTGTTTCTTTCACAAATGCACCTACCTATAAACTTGCACAGAAAGCCAATACTATGTTCAAAAATATCACTAAATTTAAATCTAAATTTTGTATTAAGAATTCATTAAGTTTAGTCAATAAAATCATAAATGTAAAAGTACCATTGAAATCAAAATTAGTATCTTTTGATGTAAAAAGCCTGTTTACTAGTATCCCTATTCTTGATTGTAAAAACATCGTACATGAAATGCTACTTCATGTCAATTTTCAAACATAGTATGCCGATAAGTTAAAACTGTATTATACACTTGTATGGATCAAAATAGTTTTAAGTTTAATAACTATTATTACCAACAATTAGATAGCCTGGCAATGGGTTCTCCGTTGTCTCCATTACTAGCCGAAATTTGTATTTCTAATTTTGAAAATACACTATTCAACAGCAATAATCCCTTGTTCACTAAGATTATATATTGGTATCGCTACGTAGATGATGTTATGTGATTGTTTAATGGTACTCCCAGACAACTTTATTCTCTTTTAAACTCAATGAACTCTGTAAATAAATGTATTCAATTCACTATGGAAGTCGGGGAGAATGATAATATAAACTTTCTAGACCTAAACGTTAGTATCAAAAACAGTAACAATTATTTTAATATATTCAGGAATCCTACTTATACTGATGCTGTCATCCCAGCTAGTTTTAATCATCCTATCAGTCACAAACACGCAGCTTTTTATAATATGATTCATAGACTTGTTACTTTACCCTTGTCCCCTACAGATTTCTATACTGAATTGAATACCATTAAGCAAATTGCTATCAATAATGGCTATAGTGTAAAATTAATAGATACTATTTTGAACAAAAAACAGAAACTTAAGATTGGTCATTCGTTGTATACTACCAATTGTGATAGTAATGAGAAAATAAAATATTGTAGAATTAAATTTATCAACAATGTGAGTTATAAAATCAATAATGTAATAATATATAGGAGTAAAAATAAACCAGCCTTTTACTGTTCTAATAATGTAGGGAGATTAATTAATTGTCAATAACAAAGACAAAAGGGAAAGATTAGACGATAGTGGAGTTTACAAAATTTCAAGTGGAGATTGTAGTTGTGAATATGTAGGACAATCAGGTAGGTTCATTAATACTAGAATTAGGGTGGAACATATTAGTAGTTGGAAGTATGGTAAAGCTAATTCCAATTTTGCCAATCATTTATTGGAAACTGGACGTACATTTAATCCAAAAATAAATGTAAAGTTATTACACATGGAAGAAAAAACTAGGATATTAAATAAACTAGAATATCTGGAAATTAATAGATCTGTTTAAAAAATCATACTTCTAACTTAAATGACCAAATTTGTCTCAATTCATCCCCCTTGTTAAAACCCATTATGTAACCACACCTTTCCCTTGCCTTGTTTACCTAGGCCACATTCCATTTGCTCATCCTGGTCAGTTCCATTGTCACTCCCACACCTTCTACTTTAGTTTGTATGTTAGTTTTAAGATACTTGCTGTATTTCAATTTAGTAGCCTGATGATGCCTAACGGTGAAACATATGTTGCTCAGTAATAAATTATAATTGTGAAATATTACCATTTGGTTATTTCTATCCCCCCTTTTATTGAATGTATTTACAATGTATGGACATTTAACTGTGTTTACCATCTTATCTTTGATGTTATAATTAATTCTACACCTTTATTATAGAAACATTAAACTTATGGAAACAGTAATTATTTGTATAAAAAACGATCTAATAATAAACGGCAATTGAAAGATTAAAATTATGTGTGTATATTGCCGTTAAGGGGGATACCCTGTCCGCCATATTGAATCTGATTCCCATAAGAGGAATGCTACACAATAAGTATTTTTCCCCGTTAATTCGTGGAATAAATTTTCAAATTTGGTTTCATTTTGAAGTACTGTCATATGCTAATGTTGATTGCTGAATACATTTTCAAAAACCGTTTTATTGTTTTCATAAACGTATGATATAAATAGTAAACTTTATTAATTTTTTACTCAGTTGCAAAAAGAGATATTGCAAAAACCCTTAGAAAACAACACCCACAATTTATTTGACTTCAAGGAAAAAATACAACTTTCGTTTTTTGACGAAAATAACACAAAAATACGCTTAAAAATTAAGGTACTGTCAGGTTATTTTAACATTGAAATTGGTAGCCAACTTCGCCGTTTTGAATTTATTGAGCCAAGCCTTAAGGCTGGTAAAAGAATTAAAGATAAGGCGTGATGAACTTCGTTCCTGATGGGGGTCCTACGACCGCACACATTTACTTTTTATTTTATATTCACTGTATTTATTTACTAGTATAATATGTGACTTAAAATCGCTAATATCTATCTGTGACATTTTCTGTACTAAATTAGTATTTATAGTCTATTATGTTCGTTTGTCAATATAAATATTTTGTTTAACTATTTATTAGTGTAACTCTATACAAAGTACTTGACTGCCATTAAACATTTGAACCCCAGGTTGAGAACCTCTGCTCTAGCCGCTAGAAGATCGATCTCGTGAGTTTAGTTTGATCATATATGTATACAACACAGATACATATACATTTAACAAAAACAATGAAAGCTGCCGTCTGAAGTAAACTTCACTTGTTGAAATATCATGGTAACAATTATTGTCGCTTTCGTAGGCTCTGCTATTCCTGACGACTACCTTTCTAGTTTGACTAGGACATCTACTTGCATATCAACGATTCAAGTGCAAAAATATCTATTTTCTCTTTATAACGTTTTGTTTTCACAACTTAATAATTTTATGAAAGCTCTGAACGGCTTGTTTTGTTAAAACGTGCAAAGGCGGGTACGACAGCTCATAAATAAACAAAATATAAAAACAGATTTTTTCAATTCGTTTTCACTACGACCAATGATGTCAGTAGTATTATATAAAAGGTATATTTATCCCCAGTGGGTTGGCAGCAGTGTTGCAGGGTTAAGGTTAATAGGTTAAGGAGAATTTTCCCCGATAAAGCCGTTAACTGCAGACACAAGCGCTGGGTAATGGAGCGCAAAGTTATATTTTATGGCGGCAAAAGTTCTGCACTTGGTTACGACTTGTTAACTGACTACAAGTACAGGGTGCGCCACTTTTGTTGAACAACGATGAAAAAACATAGGGGTTTACGTTATACAGTGGACCTTTTGCTATAGTACGTAGTGCGGCAGAGATGCCAACATATGCGCACAAAAATGCTCTAGAATGTAATAGTAAGCAATCATTTTCTTTACATTTTTCTAGTCCTGTTTTAATAATTTATTCAGGTTTAACCAAGTAAATTTACCTATTATTTCTTGCCCAGTAATTTCAGTAGGATTTAGTTCGCCCTATGCAGCAGAAACCTAACTCTAACTGAGAGCTTTCTGTTATTAGCGAATTTCCTTAGGAAAGATGAGCTATTGCAGTGACTCTTATGGTGAGGAGTGGTCAATTAGCATGGTCCCTAGAAAAAGTTGATTGACCGTCTGGTCCCCGAAAGTCTTTCAAAACGTAAATTACCATAAACGTACCCGGTTCAAATCCACATGGAGCAATGCAAGCGAAGCGAAGCAGTCGATAATCTGAGACAACTAGCGGAACAAAGCATCGCTAGGTACAAACATATTCTACTTATATATTTCGTACATGCAGCCAGCTATTCAGCCCCCTAAACAGTTGGTTGAAACCCTGAAACAAATAAACTCACGTCAGGGGTTCAGATGCGTGATCGAATCATTTTTAATATCTATTTCTATCATTATTATCATAAGAGGATTACGACCGTGAAATAAGGCGAATTCCTCCTGTAAAGCTACCTGGATGGACACTAACTGTACTAACCACGCGATCTTGGATGGTGAACTATCGGCTATCTTACCTCTGCGCTGTTGGTATACACTCAGCTTTATGCTTTGTCCTGTGTTGAGGTTTTGTGTTAGCCTTGTTCGTGATAGTGTGACTTTGAAAGCTCATATTTTGAAGTGTTTATTGTTGTACACTATTTTACTATGACATAATGTAGTGAGTGTCAATTTTACATCTCTATAAACATTTTACTTCAAAGCTAGTCATTTTAATAAAAATTACACTCACACAATTTGTGATTTATTTTTTTTTTTTTTTGTAATACGAAAATAGAATAAAATTGTGATTTTCCGAGTGAAATAAATGATTTGACTAATACGTGTTTAAATAAAAAATACCCGAACCGAAAACATTCTCAAATAAAAAATGCAACATGTACCGGTAGTCGTAAATTTGACGAATTGTTAGTATCAGTGGTAGTAGTCCAGAAAGAATCTCTACGAAGAATATTTAACACCTTAGAAACAAATAATTAAAATGAAAATGTTTTTTCTGTCCAATATAATATAAGTTAAGAATAATAAGTTTGTTGCTGCGATGAGTTCTTCTCTGAACCCACCACTGCAGTTGAACAGAAACCTTTATCATGGAACGCACGGACAAACTACCATTTATTAGCGAAATCCCATAGGAAACATTAGCTATTTCAGTGACTCTTATGGTGTGGTGGGAGTGGTTAATGAGCACCGATCATGGTCCCCAGAACACACTTTGGGGCGAAAATTATATATATACGTGTTCGTACTCTAACGGCGGAATTTTACGTCCGATTTGGTCAAAATTTGGCGCACACTTTGGTTTTCGCTCGCTCGGACGAGTTTGTAAACAATCCAACAAACGGAAGAGCTTTGTTTGACAGGAAGTTACAATTTTGTACATTTTTCGTACTAGAGTGAAACCTTTTGTGGTTTTATATAAATATAAATAACAGATTAGTCTGCACATTGTGCTTTTTTACTCGACTTTATATCCCGTCCGGTTCCTCCAAAATCGATCAAAACGTAAAATACCGTAAAAGTACTCGGTTCAAATCCACAGTTTTTACCGTTTAGGCAAAGCGAGTTTATCAGCTGCGAGCGGAATTAAGGAGCGCGTGAGCCGGGGCTGGAGGCTGAGGTGCAAAACAAATTCTACTAATATATTTCGTACACGCAGGCCCTTCGTGAGTAAACCAATTTCCCAAAAAGTTGTTTCAATTCCTAAAACATATAAACTTGATTTTGGAAATTCACGCCAGCGGGTTTATCGAATTGTTATGTACATAGATTTTTAAATAAAGTTGCTTTGCAAAAACATTATTATTTTATTTAACCTTCTAATTTCCTCGTGTGAAATTTGAGCCATGAATATAAAAAAGAAAAAAAGAACAAGAGGTTTAATACAAACTACGAATAGAACACTCGGTTCGTCAGAGATGATAATATCTCAGGCTCAAAGCGGTTCGATACTTTTATCAAGCTTGTGAGAGATAATTTGTCGCGGGAGTAAAAGTTTCCCTTGAGATATTGTCAAGGGCGAATGGTTTCAATGAAAGGGAAGAATGTTTGTGCATTTCGGTAACAGTGAACAAGATGACCCGACCCAATCGTGAAAATTGATTATAGAAAAATATTTGTAAACGTTTGTAAAAGTGTATTTATTTATAAGTTTCTGCATATTTTCCTATACTGTTGCTAAAGTTTTTAATAAAAGGCCTGTAAGATAATAATTAACTTATATATAGTACTACGATTTTCAGACAGAAACAAAATTTATTTTCTGTAATTCTACGATGATTTTACTGAATAAATTAGATGCGATAATATTGGGGGTTTTTATACAAAACACATCGTGTCTGGTATCACTCTTCCTATTTTTTACGTCCTCATCAAATATATTATGTAGAATTACAAATCATGAGTCGGATAAAATAAGTAATGAATATATTAGAGGTACTAGTAGGCAGAGGAGATGCGAGAGCAGGGGGATTACACGGGTTAGCCGAGGTGGTGTCCGGATTTTTCGTACCACATGAAAAATGCGGACTTTTCGTCCCACTTTTGGGGGTGGTTACCTGGGATGGGTTTGATAATGATCTCCAAATATTTCTGGGCGGATTTTTCGTCCCACCTGAGGGAAGGGTTACAGAAAGTTATCTGACCGTCTTTCCCTCATAATACGTTATATTCATCAATTCATATTTTGATCAAAGAAATTTTAAACTGAAGCTATTTTCAGTATATTTTATCTGATAAATACGATTGTGCGAATCATTTGTTACTGATTAAAATTAAACTTTTATTCTAAGAGAACCACTACGGCTATCGTTCTCAAATTTGTAAGCAGGTAGATTAGGTAAGGTTAGGTCAAAAGCTAGACCACAGCTGATTTTAAACACGCCAAAATGATTATACAATTATTATTATTTTGCCAGTCCAAAGCCTGGATAAAGTGTGACGGGAATCTTGAAATGATTGCGTAACTATTTATGGTTGAATTTAGTTAAGTTTGTAAATCCGATAGGTCGATTATGTAAAAAATCATAATCGATATACATCGTTTAAAGTATTACGAGGGAAAGAAGGTCAGATAAATTATTCTATATATGGTCCTTTCTGCAACCCTTCCCGCAGGTGGGACGAAAAGTTCGCCTAGAAATATTTGGAGATCATTATTAAACCTAACCCAGGTAAAAATCCCCAAAAATTCGACGAAAAGTCCGCATTTTTCATGTTGGACGAAAAGTCCGGTATTCAGAACAGGCAGCTGGCCGGCCCGACCACCAACTTACTGTACACAGAGTATAGTTCTGCTATTATATCTTTCTGTTGATAAAGTGAACGAATAATATACAAGAATTAATAAATTTACACGCTCAATTTCAATTCAAAACAGAATGCAATACAAATAATTCGGTCACCCAGCTACTCACATAGCTGCCTGCTTGTTGGAAATACAGTATATTATAGAATTTGTTTTCACCTCAGCCTCCCCCTCCGGCTCACGGACTGCTTCGCAGTGGACAAACTAGCTTAGCGAGGTAAACAATACCAGGGGCTTTTATGGAATTTCACATTTTGATGATGTGGGAACCAGCTGGGCTATAAGGTCGCGTAAAAAACAATATAAGCAGAATAATCAGAATAATATGCAGACTATATTTATTTGATTGGATGAAATACTAAAACAGGTTTCATTCTACAGTAGTGCAGAAAATATCAAAACTTTGTTACGTTACGTCGCGTCGTCCGAGTGGCGTAGAGAACCAACGAGAGTAATAAATTTAGGCCATAAATACGTATAAATAATGTTTAATGACACCATCAAACGTGTTCTGGTGAACATGATCGGTGCTCATTGCCACTCCCAACCTTAGGTCTCACCATAATAGTCACCGCAATAGCTCATCTTTCCTAAAGCAATTCACTAAAAATATGTAGCATTTCTTTTATACTTTCTTAAAACATAGTAAGTCCGTTTTTAGTTCAATGTTAAATCTCAAATTTTAGTTGAGAAAAACATTAACAAATTAAATGCATAATTTTAAATTATTACAAGATATATTCAAAGAGTAGATTAGAAGTGAAAAATAATTCCATCGCGCAGCTGAACCGCTGACGTAAGTTGAGCGAATTTCCAAAATTAAGTTTATATGTTTTAGAGTTTCAACCAACTATTTGGGAAATCGGTCTACTCACGAAGGCGGTGAATAGAATGTGATTGCACATCAGCCTCCAGCCCAGCTCACCCACTCCTCGCTGTATCGGATTTCGGACTGCACTTTGCGAGTTTGTATCCTAGCCGTCGGCCTCGGATCATAACTAGCACCACGTAGATTTTAACCAGGTACTTTTTTAGTATTTTACGTTTCGATAGATTTTGGGGAACCAGGCGAGTTATAAAATCGTGTAAACAATTTGCATTCTAGTAAGAAAAATCTCAAAATATGTTTACTTCCGGTCAAAAAATGTGCTTTGAGCGACTAAGAAAACCAACGTTTGTACCAAATCGGCCCATAAGAGTCACTAAAATAGCTCATCTTTCCTGTGGAAATTCGCTAACAAGTTTAACTCCGCTGAAACTATAGAAAAATTAATGAAAAACTATTGTCTACAAATGACATATGGTATTCCATTGCTGTGTTGTTAACAGCTAAGTTATTAATTTAATAAGAAATAACTAGTCGGCCTATCATAAGCATTTTGTTTGTCATTAAAAAAATATAAATTTCCGAAGAGATATTTCACCTTAAAAATGTACGAGTATTTTTTTATTGCGTATTGATGTTTCAAAATGCTTGTTTTATCAATCGTATGTTTCAATAAAGAAATACTATAATAGTGCATTTACAGTAGGATTCATTGTGGTGCGCACCCTTAAGGTGAAGTATAACAGATGGCGACTAAATTGTGTTTGGGGTGGTTGGGAATGTGTCATGTTTAATAAGGGCTGAAGTTTGTAGATCTGGGCGATAGTCAGTGTCAGCGGTTAGGGTGGTCGGTTGTTCAGAGGGTTGGAAAGAGGGGTTGAAGTCGTCACCTTTCGTGGTTTGCAGAGAGATTCCGGGAATTCGAGGGAACTCATCGCATTAACAGAATTAAATAAACGGATCGATTGGGTTGATTGTTTGTCAAATGACGGTTCTTTAAAGTGTTTTGTTATTTACTATAAACCAAATGCAAACAGATTATTGTATACTCTGATATTTTCACGGAAATTACGATTGATTAGGACAGAGGCACTTGTATCAGGGTAGGGTGATAGGGGTAGCGGTGACCTGGATCTTGACACAAGCGCAGTAGAGCCTTAATTTTTGCTCCAATGACAGGTTTTTTTTATATAGAGAGAAATCGTTTGTCTGTACCCATGTCCGTGGTAACCTAAAGGGTTTTTTATATGTACATGGATAACTGTATATTTAGTTTTAAGTTTATTAAATATGTAAGGCAGATTATTTCTGTTAGGTTTTTATTTTGTTGAAAGTAAAAATTTGTTTTTATTTTGTTTTAAAGTTACTAAACCTATTCGAACACTCTCTGGTGTATAATTCAGACTTCCCTGAGTAGTGAGTAATTTAGATTCCTGAAGATGGCAGCTTCACAGGCGAGACGAACGAATAGAGGAATGAAACTACAATTCAACAGTGAAAACAAAACATCTCAAGGATGAATCAAGGGTTGAGATCGTTCTTTGCTCCTATCTGATTTGCTTGTTCCTTCGTTTTCTATTCATTCGATTACAATGACACTTACTGACAAAAATAATTATGATAATTTTATTCCGTAAACAAAAATTTTAATTAAATAATAATAATTTAAATAAAGAAAAGAGTTTAAAACAAACGGTACCAGAAATTGGCGCATACGTTCTCACAAACATATTTAAATTACTAAACAGATTCATTGTGACTTCATAATTGTATTAAAGTAGGAAAGTAACTAATAAATATTATTATTATTAGCTAGAGAGAAAAATATTCAATCGATTTTTAACAAATTTGTACCAAACATGTCAATTAGGCCCTGTATAAACGCACGAAAAAAGGTTTTGAAAATTTTCGAAAAACAACCCCCTTTTTGGCCCAAAAACCCCAAAAATCAGTTATTAATATTATTATTAGCTAAACGAGAATTTTTAGAAACATGCGGGTTTTTTTTTGCATATGGTAGGGTACATTAAGGCCTACATTAAGCCAAATTTTATAAAAATTGTTAGAGCTGTTTTTTTTTATAAAAACATAATTACTTATTTTTTAAGGGTTTTTGGCCAAAAGGGGGGTTGTTTTTAAAAAAAAATTCAAAACATTTTTTCGTGCATCCATACAGGCCTAATTATTGACATGTTTGGTGCAATTTTTTTTCGAAATCGATAGAATAGTTTTCTCTCTAGCTTTGTATACATGCAGACAGATATTTTGTAAAAAAACACTTTTTTGGACTCAGAGGGTCCCAAAACGGATATTTCCACAAAAATCCCAATATCGATTTTTTTTGCGTTCACTATACTTTCTCTATACTATAGTATAGTGAGAAAGTAAAAATAGAAAACTTCCGTGCTTTAAAAAGTAGCTTTGCACGGCACCTTTGTAGGCCTACTGTTCATTATGAACGAAAAATACATTATTATTATTCAGTTTTATTTTGGGTCGTTAATATATTTATATGAAACAAGTTTTTTCTCAGCACCGACGTACGCAACTCTTTTTTAAAACAAAAACAAAAATGTGCACGAAAATAAATAGTCTTCAAATTATAATTATCCTAATCAAACAACCCTGGATTAGTATTTGTTTAGCATTGTGTACAGCGCTCCAACCGGTATTAATGGAAACTAAATGAATTACGTGTTATGGACTTGAACAAATACAGGATTATAATGCGGAGTGGTGTGGGTTGATTTAATTAATTAATAAACAAGGGTAGTTGGTGGAGGGTAAACGTTGAAGGGGTAGTTGAAAATTATATAAACAATATTTCTCACGCAAAATATACTCGCACTGGTATTTTCAACTGTTGTTTTAATTTAGGTTTATTTATTCTGTCCGATGGTAATGTTTTCATAATTATCCAGTTGATACGATGTATATGTTTCGACTGAGTTTTTATTACTGAAATTTTATTTATAAGGGTACGTTCCTCCCCTCTTCTCGCTTCTCTACAAACCCAAGTGGCGACTCGATCCATCCCTATTTACACTCGCAGGGAAGCAAATGCAAACAGATTATTGTATACTCTGATATTTTCACGAGAATGACGATTGAGATTTTTCATTTTTATATAGAAGAGGGGCAATTTTCAATTTGACCAAAATGTGATACGATGAAGCAGGATTTCAAATTGGTCAAATAGGCATAGTAAATATAAAGTTACCATGATTTTAATAGTGATAGGTGTTAAAAGTATTACGATATAGTAAGCTTTTTTCGTTGTTTGTGTTTGGTATTACCTAATCTAAAAAACTGTTGGTTGTGAAGAATGCTTACCTGATTCTAAATTTGCCAATTTGTTTGGTATGATAACAAATATAAATGCTTTCAAGAAACGTGTGTTGGTTTAGTATAGGCCTAACCTGAAATTGTGTTAAACTTACGATTCAAATTATCTGTTTCATTTGTAATATGTAACAACAGATGTATGAATTTTGATACAGTAAGCCTTTATCGTTCATTTTATATTTGTGTTTTTAAAAATTTTACTAACCTAACTGAAAATTTTAAGGGTCTGGTTATCATAGTTTTAGCTGTACGTTGATTATGAATCAGTCAATAAGGGCTTATTCTTTTATATGTAGGCTACAGATTTCGTCGACAGACAGATGAAATGCTTCTACTTTGAATAACTACTCTGAACACCCTGTACTCAATAATTACTACATTATCTACATTTACTGCAACTGACACACTTCAAACGCAACGGTAGATTAACCTATGCAGACATGAACACAGATACGCCACGTAGATAATGCAAGCACAGATAGGAATGAAATTGAAACCTAATCGTTTGTTAAGCGAAGCGAGTATTTTTGCTCCCTCTCCGCAGTTGGATTAGATTTAATATGCTTATACGAGCATGCACCCTTCATCCCTTCATCCCTTGCTATGAATTGAATCCATTAACAATAACCATTTCGAAATGTATATTTTCGCGTGGAAGGAAATTGTTTTGCAATAAATAAAACATGTTATCCAGTGTGCTTCAGAAGAACTGTGACATTTTTTACAGTATGGGAAATGTTCATCCGTGTTGATTCGAGTGGGATAATTGATTGTGTGACGTGATATTTTGTCGAGAAAATGTTATGGGTTTCATGGCAAATAGTTAGCCATTCTCGGTCATATTTGAGAGACAGCTTGATATAGGCGGCCAATATTACAAAATAATTAATACTACTCTTGGTGTTACTCAGGGTTCGGTGTTAGGCACAGTATTATTAGCAACTTTCCATAGGAAAGATGAGCTATTGCAGTGACTCTTTTGGAGAGAAATAAGGTCGGGAGCACCAATCATGGTCCCCAAAACCTTAAAAAAGACAAGTCTATTCGTCACACTTAATTTTATTTACTTTAAAACAATTATAACAAATAACGTACAATACTCTTATACACTGATGTGCACGGAGAGAAGCCTAACTCTGACAAAACAAAGCTTGTCTCTTCACACAATAGAAATTCTGACTAAACTAAGAACCATACAACAGTCATCAGTATTATAGTAAAGTGTACAATAATTGTTTACATATATAAATAGGCTATATAAATATACATTTTAACGAAACCACAAAACTTGTTTTGGGGTCCATGATCAGTGCTTCTTTACTACTGCCGACCTTAGGTCTCACCATAATATTCAATTCAATAGCTTATCTTTCTTATGGTTATTCGCTAATAAACTCTTTGTTGCAAACATCAGAAGTAGCTTGTTTTAAGTCTTTAGACAGCGAGAGATCAACGCATAGCTGTCGATACGTCCGTGGAGGAACAAATCATGTGTATTTGCGAATAGTTGTCATACAAAAAGGAGCTGTAGAATTTTTCTGCACAAATAATGGATTTAAAATACAATATCATACAATATAAATACAACACTATATATTATCATGCAATATAAATACAATATCATACAATATAAATACAATACCTATACTAATATTATAAAGAGGTAAAATTAAATTTGTTTGTTTGTCTGTAGGGGGTAGGCTAATCTTTGGAACTACTGAACCGATTGAAAAAATAGTTTTACTAACATAAAGGTACACTATCCCTGAGTAACATAGATTATAATTCATTTTGATAAAAACATTTTTTACTTCAATATTTGTAAATTTAGTCGGAAAAAATTCTTAGTTTAGGCCTACACTGATGAACAAACACATGCATTTAAATTCTTTACCGTAGCGACCAATTGAATAAAATAACAGATAAAACAGCTGATTGCTCTAATATTTCCATTAAAAGCTGATTTCAAACTTTGAAGCAATTATTTGTATTTCTAACTTTTAGGTTAGTTTTTATTAAAGTTTAGACCTGAGCCTGGATGGTTCTTTTGACCTTTATTATAACTGCTGTTATAAAATATACGAAATAATTTGATTTGAACATTCAACATTATTAACATCTTAGCTTTGGGATTATTATTAATCCTACACCTTTATTATAAAGAAAACATAATATGATTATGTGTGTAGCAGGTTCCAACGTGCGGAGCACGCAGGAGTTTCCCCTAGTCATACAATATAAATAAAATATCATACAATATAAGTACAATATACATACATGAGATAGGAGGAGAAGGTTTGGAACAGTACATAAATTCGCAACATAGAATCAACAATTTACATGAAGTCTCGCCTTCAACCATAATTAGACAAATAAAAGAATAATTACGTTTACAAGAGAGAGAGAGAGAGAGAGAGAGAAAGAGGCTCGTGCTGCGACGAGTGTACTTGAAATTACCTCCTGAGGGTAAAATAATTAAAAGCGTCAGACAAGAAATAAGGGTGAAAATTAAGTTGTCTTACGCGGAGTGCAAAGGGGAAATAGTTAGATGAAGTCATGAGGGCATATTTGCTAATTTGTCTGAAAGTATGAATTCAGAATTCAAGACTCGAACTGAAATCAGACAAAGTTAAGGGGAAGTGTTCCAAATCAAGTCTTTAAACTCCTCAATGTAAATACATCGACCGCGCAGCTGAACGGTTGACGTGAGTTGATTGAGTTTCCAAAATTAAGTTTATGTTTTAGTGTTTCAGTCTACAAATTGGAGCGTTGAATAGCTGCCAGCGTGTACGAAATATATTAGTAGAGTTTGTTTGCACCTCAGCCTCCAGCCTCGGCTCACGCGCCGCTTCGTTCCGTTCCAGCGGAAAAAATCGCTTTGCAAGTTTGCAACTCAACCTTGTGGTTTCGGATTATGGTCTACTTATCTTCGCTCGCAGCGGACAAACTGGCTTCGCAAGTTTGCAACTCAACCTTGTGGTTTCGGAGTATGGACTACTTCCCTTTACTCGCAGCGGACAAGCTGGCTTCACAAGTTTGCAACTCAACCTTGTGGTTTCGGAGTATGGACTACTTCTC
>JAGFPH010002371.1:77663-107004 GCA_018207615.1 Philaenus spumarius | reverse complement strand
CATCGGCCCACTTTTCGTAGATTTGGTTGTACCGCCAAGTCAGCCTTGGGGAGAAAGTAGAAGGAAACGCAGGCGCACTATTACATCTACAGTAACGAATGTACAGTCCGTTATTGAGTTGCAAGTTTCAGAGTTAAAAGTGGCTAAGCAGTAATTTGTGAAGCATAGGACCACTTTTCGTAGATTTGGTTGTACCGCCAAGTCAGCCTTGGGGAGAATGTAGAAGGAAGCACAGGCGCACTATTACATCTACAGTAACGAATGTACAGTCCGTTATTGAGTTGCAAGTTTATGAGTTAAAAGTGGCTAAGCAGTAATTTGAGGTGCATGGGCCCACTTTTCGTAGATTTGGTTGTACCTCCAAGTCAGCCTTGGGGAGAAAGTAGAAGGAAGCGCAGGCTCACATATACAGTAATTACAGAAATAAAAGCATAATTAAATTTCCAACCCGAGAACACTTTAGCGCCACTCTGACTGTGTCGGAGTGTGCTTGAAAATTATCTCCAAAGGGTGAAATAATTAAATGTGTGACAAGAAATAAGGGTGGAAATTAAGTTGTTCCTTACACAACTCGGCGAGGGTTGCTCTCGAGTAGAAATAATCGAGGGAAGATATTTTCCCCTTAGGGCGGGTTCTGGCTGCAGTGGAGTGTGGTAGGATTCAATAATACCGGAGTGCGTGAATGTGAATTGCATGTAGGATAGTATATGCATGAATGGTGTATTTCAAAGTATTGAATTTTGAAGTGCTTTAGAAAAGTTGCAGAGTGGAATCTGGTTTATTGATGTATAAGAAGTGGGTTGTATGCACGTCAATGGACAATTGCTGTGATTTTATTGACTAGGGAGACTCATGCAACCCCTTATTTGCTCCACTCACATGTTTAATAATTCATTTTAATGAAGAAAGGTTTATGATTAATAATACCCTCAACACTAAGATAGTATTTATTATTAAACGTTTAAATAATATTATTACACTAAACATTTATTCATGAATAAAATGTCTGAGGTACAGTGTGCTTTTACTAAAACTGGTCAGATTACAGTCGTGACCTTGTGGTGGCGCCAATGCTGGACTGAAAACATCAGCTTAAGCGTCTGCTAATCACCCCTCCGCCTTACTCCGAGCCCGTACAATTCACGATCACACTGGACGAATTTTGTAGGTTGGATAATAATGCCACAGCCAGATTGAATCGTAAGCCGCGAGATAGTTGAAACATGTTTTCGTATTCTCGTGTTTTGGATTCAATTTGCAAATAAATAATCTGGAAAATTAGTTTAGATTATTAAGAAGGTTTTATGTTTTTTACGGGTGACTTTAAAATATGGAACTTATTTTTTGGAAACCACAAAAAATAATAAGTTTTCTAGTTAATTAAATGTGTTTTTTTTTCTAAACGAGTTGCCGTCGATTTCTTTTAATTATGAGGTTTAGGGCAAAAGCAAAAGCATTTAGACATTAACAACAATTAATTGAAGAGGTTTCACAAAAGTGTTTAAGCAACCGAAACACGTTAGTAAGAAGTGTGTGTTTTCGCTGTTTTACGCAAAGTAAGGTATAAAAGAGTTGTAAACAATGTTCTAAATGTTTTATCTAGGCATAAATCTAACTCTTAAAAGACTAAAACAAGAAAGAAAATAATTCATATACAAGTCTCTAATTATTGGCTATTTTCGATAATATTTAAATATGGAGAAACAATTGTTCCGTTAATATGTAAAGGTACACCTTTTCGCTATTAAATAACTTTATATATATATATATATATATGTATACAATATTCACAATAAAACATGTCGTATTCATATCGCGTTAATTTGATGGAAAATTAAACACATATATGACTTGTTACTTGCTCTGAAAACAAGTGTAAAGACTCATATTACATTTCACATATAGCTTTAGCGACAAATGCAGAATAATATGGGAATGTTTTCACAAGAATTTACAGATGGTTAAATATTTAAAAAAATGAAAGGCCAATAGAGAGATGAATGAAAAATCTTTAGCCAATGACAAACAGGTTTTCGAACGGACGCGGAAACAGGAGTGGGACAAGAATGTGAAAATAGAGATGTGTTCCTCAAGAAACCGGTTGAGGATTAACACCTAAAAGCTCATCAACATAACTAATTACATTTTACCATAAAATACTAAAATTTTAAATTAATCATCAAGTCGAACAGCTCATCAAGTGAAAATCGATCATCAAGTTAAAATCAGTCATCAATTGCAAAGTTCACGCAGGAACCAATGGATAAATAGTGTTCAGTGAATGTGCGGGTATAAATCAAATAAAGTGTTAAATAAAACTATAAAAGGTCAAAATCTAAATATTAATTTTAAAGTGAGAGTGAAAAGTTTAAAACGAAAGAATGTAAGTGGAATACATTTTCATAAATTAATCTTAAGACAGATCTCAAATTTAAATTAATAATAGAAACGAAATCTTATCCAGTAATAAAAATAACCAGTTACATTTAATAATGAAGCAATCATAAAAAAACTCACAATTTACAAATATAGTTTTACGAATGGATTCCCTTCATAAAATTAGCTGCCAAGGACTTGAGATTAAGTACCTGTTAAGCAATTAATTGAAAAGGGACAAATATCAATTATTAAAATATTTGTTTTGTCAATAAACTGCTGTTAAATTTTGGACTTTAAAATTAATTATTGTTACACTAAGCTAATCCGTTATTTAAGTTAAGGATATGTTAATCATTAACCAAGGTTTGTCGGCTTGATTATTTGCTGTGTATTATTATTGTTATAATTAACTCAAACATTAAATGTTGAGAAACTGCAAATAGGTTAATTGGCGCAGTTTTTCTTTAGCCGAATTATTATCAGTAGTGTTAAATCATAATCAGAATCAAGTCATTAGAGTCTAGCCAATTTAGAATATTAATAATAATTATAGTTTTAACCAAGTAGATATTTCAACAAGAAGTTGATCATTAAAAAATGTAGAGTAAAGATAGCTGCAAAGAAATTATTTGCGCAGTTTACTTTATTACTAGTTTTCATTATATCTAATATCAACTAGGCTCAATTATTCTAAATAATATCAAGTAGACTTAATTAAACTTAAGACAATCGTATTAGTAAATAAAGTTGTACTAATCAGATTACAAATGCTATGTAAAATGTTAAATTTCAATTATATGTATTTAATTCAAAATATTAATGACTCTGAGGTTATTTAAACCAATTAGTTGAGAGGCAGACCTCTCAAGCCAAGCATAGATTGATTCGAGTCGAATCTGATGGAGCCCCCAAATAAGACAAACCATACATGGTTTAAAGATTGTAAACCTCTTAAAGGCAATGTGACGTTATTTTAAATAGCGCGCTACCATTTAAACCAAAATAGAAATTTAATCTGGATTAATACTTAATAAACTAAACGCTCACTCCATCTAGCGGTCTACGTACACAACTCTAAACAGCTGGTACACAGTAAAGCGCATTTGTAGATAGCTACAGTTTAGACGTACGCTAGTCTTCATTCATTTTTCTTCTTCCAACCTTAAACTTAAACTGAGCTTCGGAGTCCATATTATGTAATGATGAAATAGCTTGTTAAATTTCGAAGTAAAGTCAAAAATGGTTAAACCGATATAGTCTTCTCATAAAGTGCGGCAATAGAAAAAAGTAATGTCGTAAAAGTGTTTTATATTGTGCCATGCGTAACAACAACCAACAACAAATGTTGCGGCAGCCATGCTTTCTACCTTGCAACATTTTTAACAGGACAAAGCGTTAATAGCTCTCCTACCAGGTAAAGATTTAAACAAACTTATTAGACCTATTTTCATCCGAGTTTGCTATAATAATGATTACTGTGTGAATTTAATTGTAACTATATCTCCACACTTTACAGAGTAAATTTCGTTTAGCCTAAACATCCTATTTTTTTAACATCGTTACATAGCCTATAAGCCTTAAGCAAAGTCCAGTTTAAAATGTAGTAGCCTTTTGAGCTATATAAAAGAGAAATGTATTTATAGAGTAAAAGTGTCTGTTCAAAGCATTTTTGTGATTAATTTTATAAAACCATTAGTCATAATACAGTTTCATACATGAAATTACAATACAGTTTCATGCATAATGTTACAATACAGTCTTATACATGAATTGAGACATGACTGTTTAGTTCTGAAACTGAATTATGTTGTACTTTGTTCGCAGTGAAACCACTGGTTCAAGAATGACCAACAAAAATATACAAATATGAACAAATTTGAACATTTCTCTCACTGCACCTCGTCTACGCAAAGAACAATTTGTGTACAATAACAACTTAGTGAAATGTCAGTGATTACAAATAAATAATACATAAAATTTCAAATTAGCAATTACTATTTTCTTGAAATAAATAACTAACAAAGGCTATTTTGTTTAAAATATATAAATAATCTGGTAAAGGCTATATTTAATTTCTTTCTTTATTAAACAATTATTGGATGGGACCGCTAGAAATTTTTTGACCTACAATCCCAAAGGGATTTCATTCTCAAAATTTAAACTTTTTTTACATGAGAGACGTCTCAAGAAAACATTAAACGCCATTATTTTTATTATTTAATTTGATTTAGTATTAAGGGTGGCCAACAAAATAAATGTTATTAATAAATCCATGGTGCTATTGTATCTAATTTTGTAAATTTAGTAAATTGTATAAATTTTTATTCATTATCAATGGGGAGGGTTTTTCAGATTTTATTTTGGGGGAGGGATCTTTTTGAACTTAACTAAAATTAATATTGTAAAAGTAAATTTTTCTTAAATTCTTTTTTCACTTGTACTTAAGGGCATATCAATTTTAAAAATAATTTTCTTTTAAGGGCATATAAATTTTTTTTTGTATTCTACCTTATGGTATAATTTAATAAACAAACTGTTTATTATATGAATTGTATTTATTGTTATTTCCTGTAAATAGCTAACTCAGGTGTTTGCAATCAGCGTTGAATAAGGTAAGGTAAAAGAGCATTTTTCTTGGTAAAATCTTTAATTTTTTTTTAATTGTATGTACCATCTTAGTCTTGGTCCAGTGCGCATTCCATATCGTCATTATTCTTTTGGATGGTACAGTAAACACCGTAAAAACAAAACTTAACATTACATGGTAAAGTCCCATAAAAAAAATATTAACCTTACAGAGTGTACTTCATAACTAACCAGAGTTTATACATTTCAGAATACAATAAATTTAAACAATCTGTTATTGCTGTAAGTGTAACTAAAAATGTGCTCATAGATGTTTATTTGCATTATAAACATAGCACAGAATTCCACCTTCACAGTGTTACACCTGCCACTGCCTTATTTAAATTATAAAATACTTAATTACATTTCTCATCAAGACCTCACTTAAAATCAACCCCGAGTTCTCTTCACGAGGGAGGAAATAATTAAAAGTCCTTTGTGGTGGTTGGGGGTGTTTGAGGGGGTGAAAAATTAAGTTGTTCCTTACGCCATTAATTGTTCCATGTCCTTAGGCGAGCGGCGCGGTGCTCGGGAAATTTTATGTCGAAGGTTGAACGAAAAGGTAAAAGTTTGTGTTTATTGACTTCAAGATTTTTCAGAATGTACCAACTTAGTTTTTTCCATATCTTTTTAATGTCAGTAGGACATAAAACACACAAAACAAATATATAATTTCAAACCGTTTGCCTGTCTGCCTAAAAATACTAATTAATCTCCATAATAAAATGTAGGCTAACTAGGAGAAATTCCGCGTATTTCGTACTCCATTCCCTTGCCAACCCTATACACAAATTTCTTTTTGAATAAACTGTAAGATTAATCATAAAATAAACTCCTATAAAAGCGAGTGTACGACCGTACCTACGTGAGTAACAATATAATGTAACAACTGATTTTACCCATCATCTGTAATACTTGAACAAAACCTAGCGTGGATTATACTTTGGGGTTATGTTTACAACTCCAATCAATAATATAAGCCTTGTGAAATAGATTTTTTTTTAAATATGAGTTAAAAAACTAATGCAAGCTATAAATACGTTATAAGATTTGCTTTGAGGTTAAACATAAATACAAATACAAGCTTTTATTATCAATTTATTCATTTATACACATTTAAAGAAGAGATACTCATTATTTCAACTTCGGAATTATTACTACATCTTCGTATAACATATAAACATATTTCATTATTAATTTCTTCATTACAATATTAATAACTTCTAAATCATTTGATTTATCATTATGAAATAAAAATCAATTAATATATATTTTTATCAATATTAGATATACAATATATCTATCTATCTACATATATATAAAATGGGGGTTTGGGGTGTCAAAGTTACTAAAAATCCACATAAGAAATACATAGTATAATATATTTATTGATATATTTTGTTATTGTTAATATACATTAAATTTGATTTGTCTAACCGTGCAAAGCCAGATCGGGCCAACTAAGTAATGTATATAAATACAAAATTTTAACAAGTAGGCCTATAGTTTTATAACCATTATAATTGTACACATTTACCGAGTTAAAACATCTCTTTCAGCATAGTTAGGTAGGCTTAGACAAAGTCTGTTGTTTTTTTAAATAGTTTTTTTAATGATGTCTTTCTGTTGTGTATCTCTAATTAATCCGGCTGGGATTTCACGGGGGCTTACCAGTATTAAATAATATCTCAGGCATGCCAGTGCATCTTTACTTGAACCAATTCATCCGGTCCTTTTCTCCCTCATATCTTGGCTGCCTCTTAAGAAGGACTTTTGAAATTGGAAACATAAATTAAGCTTTAGTATCGTTGGGCACAGTAAAAAAATTAGCCCTCAATATTAAGCTTTTTCAAAAGAGGAAAATTTCAAAGTTTGCATTTTTGTAACTTACTGACACACTCGTCATAAAAAAAAGGCATTTCCTGTATCGGTAGAAAAGTTAAATTCGTCACAAAGGTGGGTAATATTAGTGTAAGTAAAGAGACAATTCGTAAAACTGAAATTTTAATATTTTTTGTAACTGTATTTAAATACGTATTTTTTACAAGAAACACGAATAATTTCTCAGGCAAAAAATACTAATTTTGCTTCCTCACTTCCAAAAGTAAAAAAGAACATAAAAGTTCCAGACCCTCTTCCGAAAAAGTCAGCCTATCAAATTAGTGATATCCACATTGTTGGCAAGTGTGCTGTTTCTTCAGTCCATAACTTCCCTTCACTTATACTTTCATGAGCAACACTGCTCTTTTATTATCGAATTTCCATATGAAAGATGAGCTATTATAGTGAGACCTAAGGTCGGAATTAGTAAATGAGTACCAATCATGGTACCCAGAACATGTTTTCGGATGTCTTTAAAAACTTTTTATACATATATATAGTATATAGGCCTATGTGTTCGCACTGTAACGGCCGCATCCTTGACCGATTTGGTCGGAATTTGGTACACAAGTTGGTTGTACCAAGCCGAATTCAAAAGCCAAAAATCCAACAACTGAACCAGTTTTTTTGACCGGAATTAAAATTTTTTGAGATTTTTCGTACTAAAATGAAACATTTTTATGAGTTTGTCTAAAAAATTAATAAATATAGGAGATTATTCAGCACATATATATTTTTTACACTACCTTATAATCGATCGGCTGGTTCCACCAAAATCGATCAAAACATAAAATACCATAAAAACACCCGCTATCATTTACCTCGCGAAGCGAGTTTGTCCGCTGCAACCAAAGCGAAACAGACCATATGCCGAGGCTGCAAGGTCGTGATGCAAACTGGTAAAGCTGGGTTTTCCACTGCTAGCGGAACGAAGGAGCGCGTGAGTGGTGGCTTGAGGCTGAGGTGCAAACAAATTCTACTAATGTATTTAGTAAACGTAGGCAGTAGACCAATTCCCCAAATAGTAGTTTGAAACATACAAACTCAATTTTGGAAATTCGCTCAACTGCGTCAGCGGTTCAGCTGCGTGGTGGAACTATTTGTATTGTTTTACACTTGGACAGTTTTCTTCTGAGTTCTCTCCTCCCCAACACCCACGTAACTCCTTTGCGAGCACTCACGATCCGCAAGGCCGAGCTGCAAACTCGCCAAGCGAGTTTATCCGCTGCGAGCGGGACGTGAGCCAGGGTTGGAGGTTGAAGGTGGAAACAAATTCGACTAATATATTTCGTATTATACACACGGGCAGCTATAATGTTGGAAACGGCTCAGCTGCGGGATTAAATTATTTAAAGTTTAAACTTAGTTTTAAAATACCCTTTACAGTCTAGAGGATAACGATCCCATTTTTAGAGAACTTTAAAATTCTTAATTTGTAAAAATTTTCATATTTCTATTACTTGCTTCTTTCTAAGTCAAAAAATCTACTAGAAAATTTAAATCACGTAAACTATCCCACCAGAGTTTCTTTAATCACAACTCTGTATCGATATTCAAACGTCCGCCATTACCGTCCACCGCAGTGGCCGACATTACCGACTGAATGAAATCAGAATACATTAAACATAATCACTGTAAAGTTGTCACAACTGTTCTGCAAACAGTGTTGCCGATCACACGGGACAACGACAAAAAGCATATGTTACACAATCGTGGATGTTTATTCGCTAGTTAAATCGTGTAAATTATTTGGTCAGCCGTGGCCGCAATGCTGATTAATATTCACCCTTAGGGAGGTGACAATATAACGATACACTGTTGGAAGTTATTGGACAGTTTGTAATGTATTGGCAATGAGAAGTACTGTAAATACAAGCATGTTATTTGACGCTGCCGAGTAACTGTTGAAAGCGTACTCGCACGTAAACGGACAATTGCGCGTGAGACAATCGATACTTATCTATTCTTAAAGAAATATTTCTTTTGACTTTGAAATACAGAACTAATAGGTTCACTAATAAGGAGAAAGAGAGAGAGAGAAAGAGAGAAAGATAATTATGTTACATAGAAAGAGAGAGGGAGAGAGAAGTTATGGAAATAGGGAGTGAGAGAGAAGGCGAAGAGAGGAAGATAAAAACTATATTGGGTTTTTATTTTGGGGAGAGAGAAGGAGATAGACATGGTATTAAGAGATAAATGGGAGAGGTAGAAAAGAGTGAGAAAGATAAAGGAAGGGAAACATAATGGGAGAAAGAGAGAGAAAGGAAAAGATATGAGTAGAAATAGAAATAGCAGAGGAATTTACAAAACAAGCTGTATTACTTCTGTAACGTTTTTACCAACTCAGTAAAACCTCTTAAATAATAAGAGTAGATTTGCAGTCTTAATTTATCACAAACAACCAGCCAACGCCATCTCTTGGACACGTTAGGCAACTAACCCTGACTTTAAACAAGCCAGCGGTGACGTCACATCAGGTGACCGAGTAAGACATTCGACATTGTACCGCGAAAGACTGACAACCTTAGACCGGCCATACACGTAGAGTCGTACCGCAGAGGTTTACCTCTTGAAACGGACAATAGAGGTAAACCTCTGCGGTACACCTCCAAGGTTGATAGAGTATATAGGTTGACGCATTCCCACCTCGCCCTGCAGTCCACAATGCCTGCTAGCTTTGACGTCACGCAGTGACCTGGCACAGCCATCTGCTTCTTGCTCTGCCGCCCGCCATTTTAGTATTTCAGTAGAATCACTTGTACCATGAGGTTGTGTTTTGGTTCATAGTGTTTTGTATTGATCAGCTTTTACAAGTGTATCGGAACTTACTTAATAGCGTCTCAGTAGTTGTGACGTCGTTAACTTCACATGGCATGTAAAAATTAGTTTGTTTTATTTTAAAGAAATGCCGGGTAAACGGTGTACAGTTGCTGTCTGCAATAATAGCCAAATCAAAACAAAGGTCGATGGTGTGGTCTATTTTAACTTTCCTAAATATTTTGAAATAAGGAATAAATGGGTTCACTTGTGTAGGCGGGAAGGGAAATGGAACCCTGATTCGTGTTCTGTATGTTTAGACCATTTTTTGTCTGAGGACTATGAAAGAGATCTTAAAGCAGAGCTATTGAATGTACCTAGTAAAAAAAGCCTAAACCCACAGCTGTTTCTTCTCAAAAACTAGCAATTAGGCCTACTCCAAATTTAAAAAATTTTGAAAATGGAAGCTTGGTAGGAAGCAGAAAAGACAGGTATTTAAACAGGAAAATCATATAACTTGTCTATTCATTATTAGTTTCTAAAGGTTTGTCTGTAGCAGAAATGTTATTTATAAGCAAAAATGAGACGGAAACCATCGAGTCACCAGTTAGCTGTCAAAATCAAAGATGAAAAGAAAATAATATTCTCAAGGCACAGTTATTGAAGAAACAGCACATTTTGAGGAAAAAATCTTTAAAAATTCGTAGGCTTTCAAACTTCTTTAAGGCGTTGAATGGGAAAAAACACAAACAAAAGTTAACAGAAAAAAGTTAAAGACAAACTTAGTACAATTTTCACAAAAAATCAGTTGTTTTGAAAAAAGATTTATTGTTTGAAAATAAAAAAAAGTTAAATGGACAAACGATGAAATTTCAGTAGCTCTAACTTTGAGTTATCTTGGAAAACGAACATACTTATATCTTCAAAGAAAATGCCGCTTTCCTTTGTCAAGTTTGTCTACTTTGAACAGATGGATAACCAATATTATTATACGAAGAGGGTTTTTTGATGATATTTTCCATTTTATGAAAGTAGCTGGTGAAAGAAAAGAAACACATGAAAAGGTTGCAGTTCTGCAATATGACGAGAAGAAGGTAAAAGAAACATAAATTAGTTCATGGGTCCAGTACTCCTAAAATCGAGAAACCTATTGATAAGTCAAGTGGCTCTAGATCGGGTCATTTTCAAAATAACAAGCTGAGACTCAGCATAAATGTTTAAAATATATATCTTAACTCCTATGTCAAGTTTTAATTCGATATATTAAAATTCAGCCAATTTAGAATGAGCCAACGCTTCATATATGAATGAGATTTCAACTTTTAGTGATTTCCCCTTCTGCAAAATACATACCTGCATTATCGATTTTTTTCCAGACAAACCATTGCTCGGAGGAAAGAAATACATATGACCTTTTTTATTGAAAATACTTCCCCTAAACGAGGTATTTTTTATTTTTATTTATCTTCATCCCACCTTGAAATATTAAGGAATATCGAAAAAAAATGTTTTTCGACTTTGGGAAATTGATAGACTGGTCAACTATTTTTTTATATTAATCTACATACTTTAAGGTAATTATTTAAAAAAATCTGCCGTATTGCAAATTACTGGTAGTTGTAACCTACACCGAATGGGCTATACGTCTACTTCAGAACGAAATCTCGTGGATTCGACATTTGTCTCAGGTAAGATTGAATACTACAATTTATTATTACTTAGTGCAAAAACATAAATAAATAATCATTACAATAAAATGCATAGTTTTGCATAATTCCCTAGCAGACATGTACTAAACACACGCGCAGAGACGATCTTCCTGTAATAATGGTTATGTAAAAAAGTTATTTAAGACATCTTGCAACAAATTGTGTTTAATATAGCACAAAGCTGGGTTTTTGAGTGATCGTTATTTTATTTCGAAAGGACATAACACGAGTTTCAAGTAGATAAAAACATTATCTAGCTTTTAGAGAATACAAAAAAAAATAGTTTCATCATTATCTGTTTTCTTGTTTTTCCGGAGAAGACAACGTAAAATACCATCTTGAGCGTCACAAGACATATAGACAGACATAAACTGAGATACAGACAGGCAGAAATTGAGATAAGACGCGTTTCGGCTTTCCTATTGTATGAAACAAAACAATAACTAAAACATTTATGATTCTAAGCAATGAACAGACAAAACTCTAATTTTATTTATATAGATATTAGTAGGGAATGTGGGATTTTAAATTGAACAAAAAGTTTAAACTCACAAATTTTGTGTATTATTATAACCTTTTAAAAACGATATAATTTGCACTCACATTGTAGCACCGTAACGTGTTGCAGGTGTAAAAACGGTGTGTTAGTAAAAACACAAACATTACCTATTTAAATGACTTACAATTCCTGTTCTTTACACAGGGTGGACTGGTGGAGCCGTCAGAGCAATGGATATGAATAAGTCAAGTTTGTGAGGAGTTCAAAGTATTCCATGGAGATAATTTACTCAAGAATGGACATAATGTAGTGAAAGACTTAGCAATGACAGTGTCACAAAAGTGTAACGACTTCCTATTGGAGGTTATTACATCATACATTAAAATTAGAACAATAATAAGAATAAAGGACTAAAGGAACCTCAAACTTTGTATGAAAAAAATCAAGAAAAGACAGAGCATCTCTAATTCTGAAGTTAGAAAGCAGTTAAACAAAGTGACAAAAATTGCTAAATAACTCATATATTTTTTACATTTTAGTTTTATTTAATAGCTTTTTTAAGTCGAAATGTTATAAAGCATTTTAATAAAATCCATGTCCATGTACAGTGAATAATTACACAGTTATAATTAGTGATTCTGTAGCAAAAATAATAATAACATTATTGTTATTCATGTAAGTTATATCCACAAATAACGCCTAGTTTATATAAATAATGTTAACGTTTACTGTATGTTAGCTGAGTAAGCATTCTTTAGATGTAGAGGCTTAGAGCCATTATTCCTTAGTCGTAGTCAGAAGCTCGCTCCGTGAACATCTACATTAGTAGTTTACGTATTATTTGTTATAGATAGTTTACAAGTACAATAAATTGTTTGTAATAAATAAAAAGGATTTTTATTAAATAGGTACAAGTATAATATTTGTTTTTTAAAAATCCAAACGCCTCAACACGAGACGTGACTTGTATATAACTAAAAATACTTTTACAAAATGGAAAGAACAGTTTATAATATCGTATACGCTAGTTATTTAGGTTTATATGAAGTGTTTGTTCAATTTGGTAATCATAGACCGAAGAAAATTTAACGATGTGTAGCTTTTATTGAACCTGATATTGCTTTTTAAAATTCATTGGGACGCTTCAATTTGTCGACAGGCATCATGAGTAAAGTAAATGTAAAGTTGCAGTATCTTTTAGGGTCTTTAATTACGTTATAGAAGAGGTAATTTGTATTTTAGCTGTATAAAAAATAAGAGATAATTTGTTTTAGTGAGCACTGTTATTAAGTCTCATTTTAGCTGAAGTTTTCATACTGTATTCATTCCATATTCAAGAAATCACTTACATATTTGCCATATTTAATCACTTACAAATTAAAGGCAAATTGACAAAAAAATAATACAAACTAAATATTCGCTGTCTATATTACAAACACAGATATGCACTGTCAACATTATTACAACAACAAATATGCACATCAACAAACATTATACAATGTGTACTGTGTGAACAGATGCCAAGCATTGCTTATTAACTGCCAGAGCTAGTGCGACTTATCGGAGGGCCGGTCACTGCGTGACGTCACCGCACTTGGCTGGCTTGAACCATGAAAACGGTCTAATGCGTCAACCTTCTTCTCTAACAACCTTGGTACACCTCTACGTGCATGGCCGCGGCCTTAGCGTTACACAGCGAGCAGACTACAATGTTTAGTGACACATGTTATTAAGTTTATTTGTGTAAAATGAAGTGCACCGCCATTTTGTGTCAGTTAATATGTAAATCTCGTAACACTAAGTTCCGTCAGCTTAATCACATGTATTGAAAATACTTCTGTCCAAGCAAATCAATCACCACTACTGTAGGAATTTTTGGTTTGCTATACTTATGATTATCAATTGTGTTTCGTTGTAATTTTAAACTTTTACAATAAGCAAATGTAAAGTAAAGTAACGATAAATATACAGCCAAGTTATTTTGAAGGTTAGCCTAAATGTTGAAAACAACTTTGAACTAAAAGTGAATCAGATAAACTATGGCAAAAATTATAAACAGTATCTGTATTACATTGTAACTTCAGGGTACTTTCCACGGTGAAAAACAATTGTTCACATTTTTTTTTGTATTATTGATTATTATTTTTCAGAATGTGCTGAACAACGCAATATTTTTTATTTTTTTTAGTTCAATTAGAAGTTGGTAAACAAAATTATTGTTTTTACCCATACACTCTGGTATTCATGAAAAATGTTGGTTTTGAATGGCTAAACGCTCGAAACCAGTTAATTTATTATCATACATATACATTATATGAAGTAAAGTTTTCTCACGTTGGCTACTCTGTGTTTCTGTTTAGTGCCTGTGAAAAAAATAGTTTGACATTTTGACATCAGCTGTTGTTTTTTGTTGCTAGCCCAGGTCATTACTGAGCTAACTTCTACGACTTTGATGTGCTACCGCTTTCTTCTATATGAATTTTGTTTGTTTTTTTTTAAAAGACGTAACCTCATTCAGTTTTTTTTCTTCATGTTTGATGAAAATGTGTTGGTTAGCTGCAAAAACAAATAGGCCTACAACTCTTTGGACACTAACTAACCCTGTTATAAATAGCTCTGCACGTCTGTTTAAAAACTATGCCAGTTGCAGTCAAGTGCTTATATCTTCCTAATAAATTTACTGTTATTGTTTATAAATCAATAATCTACTGTCATAATGGTATAAACTGTAAGGACTATCATGAAATCTTCCCGCTGGTGGAGGTGAATATCTCTAAACACCTCCGGAATACGAGTCAATACAGAAACTAAGGGTGGAACTGAACGTTTGGGTTGTAGGAAGGGGACTGCCGTTGGAGCCGATGGCTCGAAAAGGCGAGAAAGAGAGTCCGCAACGATGTTGTCGGCTCCCTTTATATGTTGCACTGTAAATTTGAAGGAGTTGATAAACTCAATCCACCGTGCTAACTTCCCTACTTGGCGGGGATGGTTCAATAGCCAGGATAATGCTGAATTATCCGTATAAAGGTGGAACTCTCTATGCTCCAGGTATTGCTGGAACTTGGTGAGTGCGAAAACTACACCTAAACACTCAAGTTCCATGGTTGAATAATTTAATTCATGTTTATTCAGTGGGCGAGAGGCAAAGGCCACCGGCATTAGGTCGCCGTTATAATCCTGTGACAAGGACACGCCCAACGCTACGCCTGAAGCATCAGAGTGGACTATAAATGGTTTTGAAAAGTCCGGGAGTCTTAGAACTAAGTTGCTCATTAAGGCTTTTTTAATGACTCAAAAGCCTTAATTTGGTCGGGGCCCCACTCAAACTTAACGCCTTTGCGTTTTAGTTGGTCGAGTGGTTCGGAGTTGGTGGCAAAGTTTTTAATGAACTTTGAATAAAATACTGCAAGTCCCAAATACCTGGCCACATGTTTCAGGTTTTTGGGAGTGGGATAATCTGCTATTGGTTGTACTCTGTCGGGGTGGAGGGTGACGGAATTATTTTTGAAAACGTGGCCAAGAAATTGAATATTATTGGAGGCCACAGTTAATTTGTCTGGATTGACAGTTAGGCCGGCGGAGGACAGTTTCTACCTTGTTAAGATGATCGTCCAGGGAACCATCGGAATAGACGCATAGGTCATCAAAAAAACTGAATACATATTTGAACTTAATATCGCCAAAAATCCTTTCAATAATCCTAGTGAGTACTAAGCCTCCACTGGCTAATCCAAAGGGTACAAATTTATATTCAAATTGGCCAAAAGGAACAACAAAACTGGTGTATTGACGGGATTCTTTATCGAGGGGGATTTGCAGATAAGCCTGGTTCAAGTCCAATAGTGTAAACCATTTTGCTTGTCCCAGGTATTGGAAGGCGGATTCTAATGTGGGGATTGGGGTTGCCTCCAAATCAGTGATCTCATTAATGCCTTTGTAATTTACAACCATTCTGGTTTTGCCCCCTTTTTTGGGAACCAGGAAGGCCGGCGAGGCATAAGGTGATGTCGATGGGGTGATGACACCCTTAGCCAATAAATCATCGACATGCTCACGTTAGTAAAGCTTTGAGTTTGGGAGGCGCATACTGGTAAGGACGCGATCTTACTAATTTAGGGGAATTAATATTTATGTGATACTCCACCAAATTAGTTTTGCCAAGCTTCCTGGTGACGGTATCAGGAAACTTAGCAATTAGGTTAGTAATTTTACCCAACTCATGGGGTGAAATATTACTGCCTGTTTGGAATAGTTGAGATGGTTCCTGGTGGTCGGGAGTAATAATACAAATTAAAGGTGAAGCATATGGGAACCGGATTTCGTGACTCTGGAATTCAATGGACGCCTGCGTTTTACGCAAAAAATTGCAACCTAGAATTACTGAAAAAGGTAAATCAGGTGCTATCAAGAAGGATAAATCCCAAGACAGGGGTCCTAACTTGACGTGCACTACTACGCGGGTATTTAAGGAAATAGTCTGTCCGTTGGCAGCCCGAGCTGATAGTTTCACCGGCTCAATACGCTTGACAATACGGGTGTCGGAGATGGTTGAAAACATTTGGTGTGACAGTAAACAATAGGTAGAACCCGTGTCGACAAGACACGTCACTTCGACTGAGCCAAAATTGGCCTTAACAGTGACAATGTCTGAAGCGGCCACCGAGACCTTTATTGGTCCTTTCCTGCTACATGCAGGGGTTTGAGGTGTCTGGTCAAGAGTGCGAGTTTGTAATTGGGCTATGTAGTTTACCGGATTAGGCTCATTGCCCTCATGAACCCTCCGTTCTAGTTTAAAGGCCCCCGAGGACCACCCCTAAAACTAGTTTGTCGTTGATGATGACGAGGTGGTTCTCCTTCATTGTGACGGTTGGTGTATTACCGCTGACCATCCCTGCTGGGATATGATTGGCGGCCACGGAAGTTTTGGGGGGTGAAATTAGAGTGTGAAGGTTGGTAAGAGGCCATGAGTTTGATAAGAGGGGATAATTTGATTGGGGTGGGGGATAATTTGAGTGTGGGCCAAACCCCCTGTGAGCCTGGGGCTCTTGAGGTAGGTTGTACCAAACCCTTGCTGGCCTTTGGGGCTCGTAGCATCATTGGGGCTGGCGTTGAGAAGAGACACGGTTACATGTTATGCCTCGATCTAGAATTGGCACAAGGGATAATAATTCAGCTATCGATTGTGGGCGGTCAACTGTGGCTAAACGAGAAGTAGCCTCCGACGACATCCCAGAAAAAATAATCGCCAACTTATCAGTTTCACTGAGGGTAGGCAGTAAGAGAGTGGACATATCTCTAATGTTGCAAATAAAATCGGCCAATTGCTCAGTAGACCCTTGGGGTCTATAAACTAATTCGGCCACTGCCATATGAGGGGGAAAAAATGTCGCCATAATTGAATCACGAAATTGCGCAACCGTGCATCCGTCATCTAAGGCCTTTTCAACGGTGCATGCAAATAGGCCACTGGCCTTGGCCAGGACCTCCAACAAAATCTGGCGATCACAATCAGGGTACAACTGGGCTGCCCGTACGATTGTGCGTACCGCCAGGAGCATCGTTTCGGTCGGTTGACCATCTAGATTCCCTATGGTTTTTATAAGGTTGGCTGCTGAAGGTGGTAAGGTAGGGTTGGGCTTTGGTTGGGGATAAGGGCTAGAAAACTTTGCGTCCCTCAAGAGCTCCTCTATTTGGACTACTTGAGGATGCAGACCTGAAATCCGTGGCTCCGAACCTTTGTTGCTAACTAATGGTTGTTTAGGTAATCCAGAAGTAGTATTAATTTCGGGAAGTGAAACATTTTTCCCATGTGTACTGGCCAAAGATTGATAGGACAGTTCAGTGGTCTTGCTGACAGTTACGGGAAGTGGAATGGTATCCTTAAACCTATTAAGTTCTTCTCTAACCAATACTCGGTTTTGCTCAAGTGTTTCTGCCGGTGTGATATTCCAAACTGCCAATAATTCTTTAATTTGTGGTCCAGATAACTTTTGAATCCATTTACGATGGGGAGGGTTAGCATAGAGCGGAAAGGGGAAAGGCGTAGGCAAATCTCCCTCCCAATCTATTTGGAAGTTTTCCATAATTAGTGAATTAGTAGTGGTACAGTTGAAATTATATTATGAAAACTAAAAAAAAAAAAAATAGAATTCTCAAAACGAACAAAAACTGTGACCTCTGGAACCCCAATGATAGTCTTTTAGCATGAACTTTAGTAATATAACTTTATGCAGAACAACTTCTGAAATAACAATTGTCGAAAACGAAATGAAAACATATAAACACAACGATATAACATACAAACATCGAAACTCGACGATAAACAATTATAATAATATTCAATAAAGAGTAGGCTAAAGGGCTGACTTAGGGCAGGGCCATGGTGAGACAAAAATAAATAAATAAACCACAAGGTATCGGACAATGATGATATCAATAAATATATTTCAAATATAAATAAGTTGAAATTAAATTGTTTATGTGGCCTTTAAGGGTCGTGAATTAGGATCGAGGGAGTTAGGCCAATTAGGCCTAATAACTTCTACAAAATAATCTTATCAGTCTTATTTGAAAAATGCAGTTGGTCTCTACAAAAAAAGGGACTTAAGTGCTGTTCGGTGATAAATAAGTTTAGTGTTAGGATGTAATTAGAGGCAAGAGTGTTTAGGAAATTATTAAATTGTAAAACTGTGTTTAATATTCTTTGGTTACTTCTTATTAATGGAAAGGTTAGTAACGGAAAAATAATTAACTTTGAGTTTGGGTTAATTCTTTTACACAATCTGACCAAGGCTAAGTAATTTACTTTTACATCATCAAATGTCTCGTCTCTTAATATATCGTTGGTGCCTATTAACAGAAATAAATAATCCAGGTGTGAAGCTCTTTACGTTTCCGTTTAATAATTTTTTTTAAAACATTGATTTTAGCGCCCGGAATGCCTATAAATGATAAATGCAAACCTGGTAAATTTTCACACAACTGATTTGAGCGAATGTACGATTTAAAACGTGCTAAATGGCTATCCCCAAAAATTCCTATATTAATTTGATGTGAGTCAGCCATTTCTGGTTTAGCCTAGTATAAATATAAAACCCAAAAGAAAAACAATAGACCAACTTATTATTTTAATTTAATTGTTGTACTTTTACAATGAATAATTATTTGTACTATAAATTTTGGGGCTTGGTCTGGGAGGAGCCGTGAAGGAAACACAACATGATATCCAACGGCGAGTGACAACTGTTCAATACAATTATGGAGGCTAACAAAATCTAATTTTTAAATATGAAGAGCAAAATAGTAGGCCATAATAATACAGTATATAAGTAAGAAAATATTGAGGTAAGAAAGGGAAAACCTTAAAACAAAACAAATATACGGCTTGTCATTATGTTAGAAAAATGGTAAGGGTGTGAACTAGCCTACTTACATGGACCTGCATCAAACCTAACCTGTCTCAGACTGCTAGGTAGGGTAGCTAAATTTGACAAAGTAGCCTACTCACAGGTTGTTTAGGTAGATGAATATTAAAATTATTGTACTGCCGTGGTTTGATAACGCAACAGAATAAGGTTCAATATATGCTGTGAACAAACAGAACTTACGATTACTCCTGACTAAAAGATGGTAGGCCTAGCCTATATTCGCAATGAATTTATTTGCTAAGTGAGGTAATAGTGTTCAAAATTCCTAATAACACATCTTAAAAGTAAAGAATTAAGCTCTAAGGTGTTACAATACTTAAATTGTTAAAATCAGGATTCAACTTACCCATTTTACACACAACACATTTTAGGCCTAGGCCCTACAAATCAAACCTGTACCAGTTTGTAGGCTATAGATGGTGATGAGACAATGGTTTAAAAATTTTAAAAAGACGTAAATTATTATTTAAAAATGGGTTTTGGTAGTGGGCAAGGATTACTTGATAAAATATTATGATTATTATAAGGTGGAATAATGTTTGGCCGAGTATAAAAGAAAAACGGCGTTACAAAGGAAAAACGGCGTGTAACGTCAAAAAATTTTCGAATTTTTAAGGAACCAAGGTTTTAAAAAAAAAATATTAGGTGAAAAAAATAAAATTAGTTATGTCCAGACAGACAAAGGAGTACCAGAAAGTGCCGGAAAAAAAACTTACTCTGTCTGCTACCATTCTGCAAGGTGACCGGCCCATACCGGTTGTGAGACCACGTGAATCTTTAATAGTTAATTATTTCCCGAAGGCAATTCTGGTAAACTAAATTATCCGCTGGATCCGAAGCCAGCCTTGATGAGGCTATTTTGTAACTAAAATTATCTTATTTATAAATTAACTTATAATTTAATTAACCGAATGAACTAATTCGGCTAGTCACACTTGGCCATGCAAGGCCGAACCAAACTAATGTGTTAATTATTAATTAACGAACTACATTGTGGTTGGGAATTTGTCACCGTCGGCCCCCCACATAATCGGTAGCCCCGTGGTGCCTTATTAGCCAACCATAATGATAAATCTGCACATTAATTAAATATCATAAACCCAAACCTAAACGTCGTTGCCACTGGTTGCCGGTTCCAACACTAACTGCCGTTTTTCCAGACTCTATCTCATAGCGATCACGAGTAGTTCGTTACGCTTCACTAATCTCTGCCCCGATCTGGAGACTCAGGGGCTCCCTGAGATCATATGTATATACATGGATCTCAGGTCGCCACAAGTTGTACGTCCTGTAAAGTTTAGACAGTTACCAGCTTGAATCAAACGTTTTGCATGATTTTACAAAAGCCATATGGCATGTGATTTTTGCAACTAATATAAAAAAGATATGTATATCTAGAAATATTAAATTATTAAAACCATTCTTTGTTTTTCCTTACAGCTATTAGCTGGTCGAACTACCAATGAAAATTACATCTTTAATTCTTTCGTTTAGGCCTCCAACAAAAATCAGTCCAACTCAGATGATCTCATAGTCAGTGTTTGTTCTTCATTACAATAAATATAAACAAGTGTTTTACCACTCGACTGCAGAGAGTGTAAATGTTTCAAAAAATTAAAGGTTGTATTTTTATATTTCTTGGAGTTACTAACTTGTAATTAGTAAAACTTCCGAATTTTTGGAGTTTTGTAATGTGTACAAATTTATTGTGAATATCCATATGTTTTTTATTAACACGAGGAAGGTGTACTGGCAATTTTTGTATCTCCAAGCCCCCAGGGCTTAATTCAAAATTAATTACTCAGTATAAAACGTGACGTCACATAAAACTTCAGATATTTAGTTTATTTATTTATATTTGTTTATTTTTCCAAATAATATTTTTTTTTTTGTATTACAAATAACGTTGGCCAACTACTAATTTAAATAAATACTTAACTACTACTATGTTTTTAAAGTAGTATATTTTTTGCAATATATATATATACAGTATATATATATATATATGTCTATACAATTACTGTATATGTAATTTGTGTTGTTTCCATTACATACATTCAATCATGAACATTAGTGTAATCTGAAATTGTTGAGCGAAATTATTTTGAGAGATATAGATATAATTTAAATTAAATAATACAAGGGAGGGTTTTTTTGATTTTGTTGTAATTTATAATAAGGGAGGGTTACCTGCGTTAATATAAAGGGGGGGGGGTATTTAACTTTGTAAATAAGAGCATATCAATTGTTTTTTTGTTTTTTTAATTAAGGGCGTGTTATATTTTTCATTAATTTTTCTTATAAATATTTTTTGAATAAAAGAAACTGTCTATTAAAGATTTAAGTTTTATTTAAGGTTTACCCATCTATGTGCATGGTGGCCCGAACTTCTTGGCAGTTTGGTAAATTTTTTTTTTTTTTTTTTGAAGGTAAAACATACTTTTAGTAATTTAGGATTGGCATGTCCAGTCATTAAGCCCTAGTACGTTTCCAAAATTCCAAAGTTCGTAGACTGGTACACTTCGGTAAGTATATAATTTGACCCCAGTGTTAAGACTACTTGGTCCGACTACATCTATAGTCAAATAATTAAGATAATCTTGAAAGGGATGAAGCAATGTTTGTACAAGTTAAGGGTGGATTGAGGGTATTTACTGGGATGTAACCCTGACTACATTCCAAGCGCAAACATTTGCTCCAGTATATTAATCAACTTGGAATGAAACATTTCTGTCAATGTCATGCATAGATTGCTTGACAATTAAAATTAAAAACAATTAATTGGATTTGGATACTTAGTAGTATACATATTACAATTCTGTAGTAAGAATAATAAATCTGTATATACGAGTATAAAAGAAGAAGTTCTGACCGACTGATTCATAACCAACTTACAGCCAAAACTATGATAGCTAGAAACTTAAACTTTCAAGGTATCTTCATACCACTATTTAGAAGTGCACTAAGAAAAGATTTTGTCAAATGGTTCGGCAAAATACGGGGTTCACTCCCAGTCGTATAATAGATAAAACCGCTGATTTTAATCAAAAGCAACACAAAATTCTAGGTGTGGCCTATTCTGAACCAAATCACGTTTGTTGAATGCATTTACATTCATTAACATTGCAACCAACTTAGACAATTCAGAATCAGTTAGTTATTTTTCACAACTTCTACTTGAACTGTATATTTATCGATTTTTGAAAGGCTACTTAAGGTAGGAGCTAAAATTATATAATATAAACTACATAATTTCCGTTTAAAAGATGCTTCAAATGGCTTGTTTTATTTTCGGAAAATGCACTAGTACAGTAAAACGGTGTTAAAAAATGTATAAATTTCTGGTGTAATTATTTTTAATGGCTTAATTTATGTTTTTGAGGGTGCAGATTTTTGTCAGCAGAAATGAGGAATCATAAAAAAACTCTAAAAATCATAATATATGTGAAATGAAACATATATTAAAATAATTCGATCACGCACATGAACCGCTGATGTCTGTTTTTCCAAAATTAAGTTTATGGTTTCAACCACGTTTTTGGGAAATTGGTCTACTCAGGAAGGCGTTAAATAGCTGCCTTGGCCTATGAAATATATTAGTAGAACTTATGTATTTGCTCCTTAGCCTTCAACCCTCCAACGCTTTGCGAATTTCCACCTCGACCTTGCGCCCTCTGTTTGTGGGTATTTTTAAGGTTTATGGAATTTTAAGGTTGATCGATTTTGGGGGAACCAGACGGGTTATATGGCCGTTTAAAAATACACAACGTGCACAATAACCTCCTAGATTTATTTATTTTTAGATAGCAAATTTGTCCGAGAGACTTGGAAAACCTACATGCGTACCAAATTAGGACAAAATCGGACATAAAATGAGGCCGTTAGAGTGAGAATACAAAACATTTTTAACGACACCCCAAAACGTGTTCTGGGTACCATGATCGGTGCTCATTGACCACTCCCAATTTTAAATCTCACACAAAGAGTCACTGCAATAGCTCATCTATCCTATAGAAGTTCCCTAATAAAGATAAGAAAATTACTTACAATGCATGTTCTTATAATTTGTGTTTGTATGTCATAGAGTTTCCGTAATGGGGTGTTGAAAAATCTATAAAAATCATTCATTTAAAAAAATTGCGTTAAACTAATTTTTTAGAGACTTTTCTTTCATAAACTTTGAAAACACCGACAAAATTCTGTATAATTTATAAATTTGTATTTTTTTCGGACCTTGAATATTTATGAGAAAAGCAATGCACGAAGTAGTCAACCACTTCTATTGAAATCTTAGTGAATTCACCATTATACGTCTGAACAGATATGTAAAACGTTAAAAGTTAGGTTATACAGAGTGTTTCGCGAGAGCTTGGCAGAACTTTAGTAGATGATAGGGTACCTAAAAAAAGCAAAATAGTTGTTCATATGAGCATATTTTTCAGACATTCTCAATTTTTTTACAAAATAATTCATACCTAGAGAAATGATGGACCGATTGAGTTCTTGACCGAACAATTTTGCTTTCTTTTAGGCCCTCGATCATCTCCTGAAGTTGTGCCAACCTTTCGGAAAAAAAGGATAAACAGATTTGACAAGTATAAAAACTGTGTAATGTAAAACAATATGATAAAATGGGTAGGCATTTTAGAAACTCTTATTATATGACTTGACGTTGAAATAAAAACTTGTGATTTTTATTTTGTATTTTTATGATTTGTCATATTTACCTAAAACAACTTTAGTGTCGTGTTGAGGATCACAAAAACATAAAGTAAGCCACTACAAACAGTTACACCAGAACTTTTCACTTCAAACTTACATTTTACTGGAAGTTGATGAATTTAAACTTATTTGCAAGTCTTCATAGTGTCTATCAGTGAGTACTTTGTGATGACTAAAATATTACTGTGCCTTAGTAGAATCTATTGTCGCGAGCACGGAATAAGGGGGGTGAGAATTTTTGCGCGGTTGCCAGATATTGTTGCCCACCCCGACTGCTAATAAAACTTGTAAATAAAACGGTTCTCCTATTGAGTATAACTACTAAATGTTTGTAAATATTTGTAAATAACGGGAAGTAAAGTTGTCCGCGTCCATGGAACCTCTTATTTCCTTAACGTGTTTCCCGGGTGGTGCTAAATGAACAACAGTTAAAAATAAACATTGGGTGTGCTTAAGACCACACGTTGGAAGTGATAACTTCTATGACTGATTTATATTTTTAAAAGTATTAATATTAGAGGAGAATAAATGTCAACAAATTACACAAGTCAATATATTGTCAAAAAATATATCATATTTTGAAATTGCATAATTATAATCTATATATATAAAAATGAATTGCTGTTCGTTAGTCTCGCTAAAACTCGAGAACGGCTGGACCGATTTGGCTATTTTTGGTCTTAAAATGTTTGTAGTAGTTCATAGAAGGTTTATACGTAAAGAAAAGTTTGAAAAGTTTCCCGAAAAAGTCTCAAATTTGAAAGAAACTGAACAGCATTTATTGTATGAACTCAAAACCATAGCTCACAAAAACAGCTGTTCGTATAAAAAGCTTATGTTTGTTTACATACTTATAGTAACATTACTTAGCAAATTTATAATCACTTTAATACTCTTCAAAAACAACAGCTTAGATTGAAAAACTATAAACAAACACAAATAAAAATGCTTACAGAATTATAATTCAACTCAAACATTGGTTATTAAATATCTATATAGGCCTACTTAGAGATATGCTGCTTAAAATATTGTTTATATAAAATATATCATAACTATGAATTTTTTAATACTTTTCAAAACATATTTTCGCTATCAATAATAATAATAACAAACAAATTATTTGACACCATGCATAACCATAAACATACACGAGTTTAAACATATTATATTGAAAACTAAACAAACAATCTGAATTAAACTAAATGCCATTAAAATATCACATTCGTAGCTTTATTTTGATATATAATTGTATATTTAAATACTAAAGAATATCTTATACTAATTAGGCCTATACATTTAAAATTACAAACTCTATTTGAACCAGTTTGTCACATCCTAAATTAACGCGGATGTTACAAAGTGATTCAAATATCTTTTCTACGACCCCCAGCTAATTTAAACCCTCGCTAAGAAAGGGTTAAAAGAAATTCAAAATTTTAGGGCGGTTTAGGGGGGGGGGGTCAAAGTTACTAAAAATCAATATAAGAACGAATTGGAATGAAATTTGGTACGTAGCTTCCTTTTAGGCTGTAGGTGCTCGCAACATTGTCAATGAAATTAAGTTAAAGTCAAAATTAGTAAAAACGTTATATTTAAAGCTTTTTCATGTTAGATAGTAGTTTACAGGAATACAATTTTCAGTGCTTTCTTAAATAGCGTAGCCTTTTTTTTCATGACCACAGTAGGATACGCACGGGTATTCAACGAACACTTAAAAAGAATACAATTACGTCAAAAAGACTGAAAATACAAACAACCACGGGCAACGCCGTACGGGTCAGCTAGTATTATAATATAATAATATAATAACTATAATATTATAATATAGTAATATTATTTTAATTATAATATTATTATGTAATAATATTGTATTATAATAAGTATGCGAAAAATAGTGATCATTATAATGTAAGCAGTATTTATTTAGTGACTAATGATTTTGAGTGAGGTATTAGTGTATGCACTCTACATAGAATTCTAAGAATAATTCAATATGTAAGGGATTATTATAATAATAATAATAATTATAATATAATAATTATAATATTATAATAACGTATTATAATGTATTATGTATCGTCTATTCCCTCTCCACGCGCTTGTCTATATATACTATTAGCTGACAGGACAATGTTCGCTATTGCAATAATTTGGTTACCTACAGCAAATGTTACATCTTAAAGTATTTTAGCTGATTCTGTGTGTATTTTGAGACAGTGGTTTTTTTACCGCTTGCCTTTGTGCTTTTACGCGATTTGTATTAGAAAAACGCTTTCGTCTTTTTTGGTATTTGTTCTGGATGCGACCGAACTGCATCAGATGATGATGTACACTGTTCTGATAGGGTTGGAAGTTGAGAAATTTGGAGACTATCGTCTGAAACCTAGGATTGGGAAGCTGACTGTATTTCCTGCATACTAATATCCATTGAGTTGTCAGGTAAAGAAGGTGTGAGAGGAATGAGAACGTCAAAGTGGCCTCTCGTCAGTTCCCCAGTAGTCCTTAGCCTCCCTAATCCCTAAATCGGTTCACCAAAACTCTCCCACAACAAATAACCATCTCTATACACCTGAAATTTATAAAAAATATTTCAGATGCTGTTTGAATTTCTCAGGAGGTTCCAAAAGTTACCGGTTCGCTCATATCCGCGATACATTCTTTTTTTGTTGAATATATCTCCTGTTACTTTTAAAGTATATGGTTTGAACCTGCACCAATTGATTGAAACATGACTAAAAACTATGGTCCTCACCTCAAACCCCAGTGAATCGTGTCATGTACAATTAAAGCCAAAGAGTAGAATAAGTATTGGCCATCTGGCCTAGAAAAACTACTCTGTGAAGAATAGAAACTCCATTAACGTGTGTGACCTCCATTGTTGTAATATGAAGCTAAATTTTATATTTACGTGAGTAATAATAAGTTACAGTAAAATAAAACAATGTAAAATATTACTTTATCAAAATGTACAAAATGTAAAATTTTTTCTAAACTTTCTTCAGTTAGACAAAAATCAATCTTCTTTACAAAACTAAAAACGCACAATAATTGTTATAATTATCCCTTACACATTGAATTATTCTTAGAATTCTATGTAGAGTGCATACACTAATACCTCACTCAAAATCATTAGTCACTAAATAAATAATGCTTACATTATAATGGTCACTATTTTTCGCATACTTATTATAATATAATATATTAATATTATAATAATTATAATAACGTATTATTATATACTACTATTCTCTCTTCACGCTCTGACTTGTGTCTACGCAAAAAGTTTGCGTGACGCGAGATTTCAGAAACATAGTCACACGAAAGTGCCCAACGGGCCAATATAAGTTACCACTTAAAAACAATTAATCAAATCAAATCATTCAATATTTCAACCTGTTTTAAAAAAAATCTAAAATTATTAGATTTATGTACCGGTACCTATTCGATAGATTATTATTAGTAGTTAATTATTATGATCTTCTTTTTCAATTATTGTTTTCTTTCACTTTAAAATTGGATTTACACAACTTTTATAAACTAACGAAAAGATTTACGAACTCAATACAAAAAAAAAAATACTAAAATATACTTGATTATGAAAACTAATAAATAAAAACGTGAATCCAGAATAAATGAACAGCGTGATCGGACCAACGGAGCGTTTGTGGCAGAACCTTTTAGTTTCGCGCACAATTTTACTGTCATTAATCAACCACTTTAAAACCCAAAACGGTGCTTTGGAGACAAGAAATATTTAAACAGTTATAGTAAGTGTGATTTCCCACAACTTTCCCGCTAATGAAACTTCGATACTTGAAAAATAAAAACATCCACGCTTACTGAAAATTTTGTCAGATGATTCCTGAAGTAAAGTTTGTATTTTACTTTTATAATGTGCGCAATTGCGTAAAAATAAATTTCAGGTCGAAAATGAGATGGGTAGAATCCTACATCTTTCCTCTAAAACCCTGTTTTTTTTTTTTTTAATTAAATATAACTTAACCCATAAGTCACCAACGACTAAGGAGAACAAAGCAGGTTAGGCATCGACAAAATTATTTAATGTGGTAAGAGACTACTTTTCTTAGCTTGCACGATCTGAAAACAGCGCAAAAATTCTCAACCGCCTTATTCCGAGCTCGCGATAATAGGTGGGAAAATGTAAGGTAGTGATAGAACATAAACGTCTCATAAGATGCATATTGAAACTTCCCAGAAATGTACTTTCTTTAGCACTATTTAAACAGTTCAAACCTCTTCTTTTAAGAAGAGGTTTGAACTGTAATAATATACTTAGAAGTATTCAAATTATTGTATCTTAGAAGTGGACAGAATGTATACCGAGAAAGATTGCAGTATAAATATAATAAAGACGCCTCGTCCTTTCAAGGATTTTCATCAGATGGTAAGGGGTGTTTTTTAGCGAACTTTCATAGGTGAGATGAGCTATGCAGTGGCTCTTATGGACTGGAGTAGTTAATGAGCACAGATCATGGTCTCAGAGAACATGTTTTGGGTTGTCATTACAAATTTTATATATGTGTTCGCACTCTAAAGGCCGCACGTTGGTTTTCTAAACAGCTCGGAAGAGTTAGTTAGCCAAAAATATCCAACGACTGGAAGCATGTTTTTGATCAAAAATAAATACTTTAGATTTTTCGTACTAGAATAAAATGTTTTTGGACTTTCAAGTAAAAAAATAAACAGGAGATTATTCTGCACATTTTGTTATTTTACACGACCTTATATAGATTTTCTGGTTCCCCCAAAATCAATCAAAACGTAAAATACCGAAAAATACTTGGTTTGATTTCCCAAATAGTTGGATACAAGGGGATTTTACTGTGGGGAAGTTTCCGTTACGAGGCCGACGGCCGGGGTGCAAACTCCACTGCGAGCCAAGCAAGTCCAAAATCCTATTCCGTAACGTCTAGGTGCAAACTCGCAAAGCGCAGTCGTAATCCGAGGCCTCAAGGTCATGGTGCAAATTCACAAAGCGAGTTTTAACGCTGCTAGCGGAACGAACCAGCTGAGCCGGGGTTGGAGGCTGAGGGCAAACAAATTCTACTTATATATTTCGTACACTAAGGAAGCTATTCAGCGCCTTCGTGAGTAGACCAATTTCCAAAATAGTTGGTTGAAACCCTAAAGCATATAACTTAATTTTGTAAATTCGCTCAAATCACGTCAACTGTTCAGCTGCGTGATTGAATTGTATTGTTCATATAACCGTTTGTACTAAAAAGCTTAATGCTAGTATACACGGTGACTCTTTAATGTCGACTCTGAGTGTCTTCGTGTGTACACCAATGTCTCTGTCTATGACACTCGGTTGCGACAAC
>JAGFPH010002371.1:12901-51559 GCA_018207615.1 Philaenus spumarius | reverse complement strand
CTTTGGTTACCCAGTACGCTTTCCTAATCTCGTCATAGACTGGCACAACCTATATGATTTATTTAACTTTTTTTGGTTTTTTCTTGCTTTGACAGCTTTTCAGTCCTGCTCCATTAGATTCCTCCAAACACAGTCAAGTCTTGATCAGGTCTTTACTCATTTGGTAAGTAAATTTTAATGTAAAATAAATACTAGCTATCATAATTAAAATATAACATAAACATTACTTTTAGGGTAACGACGAAAACACCCGTAAAAAAAAATATGGCGCAAGTTTACTATTCGACCCTAGGCTAACCTATGGCAACAGAAATGCAAGAATAATATATTTTTTTTAAATGTCTAACTTATAATATTTACTCACAGTATGATTACCTGTATTCAACATTTAACAGTAGGATGTAAAACAATGTCGTTGTCTAACAAAAATATTAGTCTAGGGTCGAATAGTAAACTTACGCCAAAAAGATTCTGAAAATATATAATTCACTGGGTAAAACTAGTGTTTGACTTACTTTGACAAGTTAGATCAGGTTATATTTAGATATGTATTAGCCTATATTTATAGATGTTCCCTATAAACAAAGAAATGTATATGTTTTACATAGTAAAACATGCAAGTGGTTAAAAACATAATGATCAACAAAGGGCATTGCATTATAATTGAACAGTTCAATTTTAGCCTACTCGCATTCATTAAATATAAAAATACATAAAATAAAGTTAACCTAGGCCTAAACCAACTAGTTACAGTAGGTATGTTCTAAAGTCAAACCATAGGTCCTAGTCCTACAATAAATTTTGTGCTAATTTACTTACTTTTATTATGATTATGGGAAGACACTTTTTGTCATTTTTATGAATATGTGTTGTGAATTTATATTTTCAGAATATAGGCCTAGTATATAAAAGAAGTGGCTGTTCCTGTCTTTAACTTACCCCAAAAGTAACTTTTACAGGCTACCAAAAGTAATATATTTATCTGCCTTAGTATTGTAACTTAAAATTTACATTCATGATAAGTAAGGTCTTACTCTTGAATCACTCTTGAATCAGTCTTGGACAATAATTGTTAAATTTTGATTAAAATTGTTTTGGTAACCTATAACCTAAATGTATATCTATCTCATTTGACTTTCAAACATAGCCTATTCTAATGTGACTAGTTAACTTAGTGTAGTTAGGTCAGATTAGTTTTGGATGTACTAAATTATGTTTCTTATTTCTAAATGTGCAATTTACACAGTCAGTTGGTTTAAACTGTAATGTTTGGCAAACTAAACATTTAGTGTTTTTTTGACTGATATGAAATGATATTGTACGATATCAATATTGACTAATTGGAAGGTTTATTTTTACATCTATTTATTAAATAGGAGTAAATACATATCTAGATATCTAACCCATCACAGTATGTTTTTAAGTCATACAATATACAGGGCCTATTAATATTTTAAAATGTAATAATATTATTAACTTTTGATAGGCAGCCAGTTTTTATAAAATTACCCCATGACATGACAGTAATTCTATTGTATTTGATAAGAACAAGTAGTAATTGCCAAAATGAAACTAGACCAACTTTTTATGCATATATGGCTACCCATGAGTGTTGAAATTTCACTCTGTAGGCTTTATTAAATTGTCTAGGTGGAACAAGCCATGAATATACTGACTCATTAAATGTTGTCATACATACACATACAAAATACATGGAGTATTAAACACTATATGTAGGCTACATAGTAGGAACTCGATCATGTAGTGCCTATTAACCTTCCGAGGGGTAAATTCTTTTTCAAATTATTGTGATTATTTTTGTTTTATTTTACAATCAGTTTACAAAGTACCGGTAACCATTTATAACTTCAACAATATAACAACTATAACAGCCGGAACATAAACTTACCAACGTTTCTGAATTTTTCCAGTTCGTAAAGTTATAAATAGTCTATATATATATACATATCTAAATCATATTTAATCTATTATAATATTAATGCCAACATTTAGTGTGTCAGTTTAGTCATTGTTTGTTATGCCATTTATGTCTTATTTCATAAACACTTGATTAATCTTAGGGCCTATTATACGACGTAACTTAAGAAAATGGTAGGCTATATATAATATGTATAAAATATAATAAAATTTTATTAAAAATGAAATATATAGACTATCACTAAAACTTATCATTTTAATCATGTTACTTGTAGCCAATATGCAATGGTTTTGCCGTTGGAATGAAATAAATAAATATAACTTAATTGTAATAATAGTTGAATTTTTAAAGATCTATTTATTTTACAACACTTATTAACCTATCATGTTCATAATGTTAAATTATAATTAACATGTGTCTATTCAATTGTATTATAATCAATGTTTATATATGTTTATAGATATTGTCATATAGAAGAGGCCACAGTTGAAGATATTTCAGGCTCTACAAAACAGTGGCTGGTTAGGGGCTTAGTAGAGGAAAGAACGCCGAAAAATGTAAGTTGATAGTTAAATATATGTATTAATCTCATAAACTGATGTTTGTTAGGCATATTCAACTTTTGATATGGATAACTTAAGTTAATTTATAGTAAATGAAGAACAAGTTATTTTGATTGTAGTACTACTCCACAAGTAAATTTTGATTTAGTTTGTATTGATCAAAATGTAGTAGGTATACTTAAAACTTAATTACACTTTGCAGAAAATTAATTAAAGTTATTACAAAGTGCTGGCAACTACCGGCTTGCTTTTCAGAAGTAAAATTGTGCAGGTCGTAGTGCTGATCTCATTGTACTTCAGTTTTTGTGTTTTCTTGTTGTTCATTGTAAGTTTTTTAGTTGCTAAATTCAGAATAAGAATAATTGTATGATACGGAATGGTACAAAGGTTATATGGTTATTGATTGCCTTATTGAAGTAGTTATTTTTTACTATATATTTAACTTATTTTTATTCTTACTACAGCTCACAGTCTTTTTTTCTTTAATTTTCTTATAAGTTAAGCCGTTTCGCCTCTTTATCATGCGTTATCAAACCTACACAGTATTTGTAATTTATTTCTTGTATTCATTGATGCTCGTCAATTGATTAAATGAAGAACATATACTCGACACATTCACAAATAACACATAATACACAACACAACACGTTGGGACATTTACGTCAATTGAAAAAACTACGCAAGCTGTAGCTCACGTGTGAACTCATTGAGTTAAAAACGTGCGCGGTCTCATAACCTAACCTAACCTATAAGAAAATAAAAGAAAAAAGGATTGTAAGCTGTAAATATAAAACTAAGTTAAATATAGCAAAAGCTATGACTTGCACTAGATCTACTTTTGTTTGAATAGTTCCTTTAAATATTACTACTGGTTAATCAAATAAGCAAAATAAAGGTTCTATAGGCCTAGGCCTAGTAATTAAAGAACTTTATAACTAAAGGACATTATCATCTCATACTTATCGTTACTAAATTATGATATAAATAGGCCTAGTTCAATGTAATATTCTCAGAAAAGATTTCTTCATGTTCATAAGAATTGTCATTCTCTCTCAACAATGTTTACTCCACAATAACTTTGACATTGTTTACTCTCCTTTATTTTATAATATGTTTTGATATAAAATCTGCATCAGAAATTGCTACCAGCTGATTTGAAAATCTCGGGTTTAATTTACTTTAAAGATATAATTATTTTATTCCAAATACTTTCTACAACCCTTAATTTTGCTTCGTAACGGTATACAAGAAGACATTATTATTAGTAGTAGGCCTACCTATTTTATTAGTTTTAAATAATTTGGTGGTCATTCCTACTGTACGTTTCATGTTTAAATGGCATTATGGGTCTAATGGAGCAGCCTAGTGCTACTAACCAGCTAATTATTGCAAATTAACAGTATTAAAACTGTTTAAATTTTATAATACAATCGATATAAGGTAAATATTTTGTGTGTGTAAAGGACTTATTATTAATTTGTGAATAATTTTTACTTACTTGTGAAACAACTCATTCTCAAACTGCAGTTAATGATTTATTATTTACTAAATTTACTAAAATTATTAACATAATACTTGTATTTGAAGGGCAATCCGCCAATAGAATTTGCTTGGTTAAACAAATTTTCCAGGACACGTTTACCAGATTTTATTTTTGTAAACAATAAAAAATATTACAAAATTTTGATTGATAATAATTAGCATACAATTCAAAAATAATACCATACATTTCTTTTGGAAATTCGACAATAACATAAACAGTTCGATGAACTTTACGAACATTTTCATGCTAAACCATAATACAAAATCTTAAATGACCTTTAGTTTCAGTTATAGAATAATTAGTATTAGCTGCCCTTTAGTTGTCATTCCTGCTTGTTGAATTATGAGCGTACAATACCGAAACCTTCATTTTAATATCCAATGCGGTTAAGTGCTTGTAGCCTACATATTTACGCGCAGACTACTAGCAGCGGAGCACCTGTAAGAATAACATGGCATATGGGTTTCTCCATACTGCCAACTATGCTTAAAACGTGGTATACTATAATTCATATTTTAAAAATTAAATAATATTGAATTATACAGCATTTCTTTCAAAGTTATGTTAGTTTCATTGGTTTAAGTTATTGTTTGTGAAACAATGAATATTTTGTTGCAGGAAACCAGGACCATCCTAAGAACAAAGATGTTTCTCAAGTTATGATTCTACTGGTTATTAAAATTATCATGTTTTAATTCTTTTTGTACATACATGTTGTTATACATTGACAATAATAAATAGGTTTTGAAAGTTTCAGAAAAGTATAGTTTTTTATGTTTCCACATTAGATTATTATATAACCCTATCATCAAAATCAACAATAACAGGGGGATGTAGTATTTTGTCAATTCCTTGAAGTAAGTCAATGAAGTTATTGCAGATTTGCTCACATGTATGTTTTTTCATATCTAAAGATCCTAATTTACTTTGATTAATAATTTTTGAATTATTGGATTTTATATATACAATGTTTCTAAGACCAGCACAATGTTCTTATTTGAATTGAGGTATTGAATTTGCCCAGAATATGCTAGACATGTTCTATACATAAGTATAGCATGTGCCCATCATGTGTGTAGAATATGTATAATAGGTATATCACATTGGGATTATATGCTATGTATATTTGTAGCATGTGCGAATAATATGCAAGGTTCATATTGAGATCATGAATGTACCCAGAATATGCTAGGCATCTTCTATGTAAGTGTAGCATGCGCACAGCATGTGCATAGAATGTGTGTAGCTCAGATTGAGGTAGTAAAATGTGCCCAGCATATATGTACAATGTGCAAAAATCATATTGAGATAATGAATGTACCCAAAATATACTAAGCATGTCCTATAGAAGTGTAGCACATGCCTAGCATGTTCTAAGAATGTGCGTAGTTCATATTGCAGTTATAAACCGTGCCCAGAATGTCCTGAGCATGTTCTGAGCATATTGTAGGAATATTCTTCTCGCATATGCCAGGCGCTTTGTGAGCGCGGACGTTCACTTTTCCTGAGCACGTGCCAGACATATTCTGGAATATTCAAGAATATGCGTGGCACATTCCGCATATACTTAAAGAATGTACTGAGCACATGCTCAGCACATCATTGTGCTGTCTGGGAAGATAAATTCACACACATGCATAAAGTTTGCTAGACTAAATCAATACTTGTTAAATAACACAGAGACGGTGTTGATTCTGAAAATATCCCCTCTCTGTTTATAATTGCTTGTGGTCTGGTTATTACGTCACAACATGTTTTATTGTGTCAATATTTGTAATGTATATTGAATCCACTGCCTGCTGTATTGGAACACAATTTCATACGTAGATAAATATTGTCGCAACTCCCTCTAGTGTTGGTTCTAAACACTGGGATGAAAAATTGTTTTTATATTTTGTTTGCGCGGCATGAAAAGCTTTATTGGAAACGTTCGTTTGCAGTTTTAGTAGTCTACCACGGATGTAGATTAGAAGCTAAGGGTTTTTTATGTAATAACTTCACCCGTAGATAATATTAGCTGATTTAGTCAACCTAGTTTGGTTTTTAACAAATTTCCATATGAGTGGTCAGACCTAAAGTCGGGGAAGTATTCAATGAGCACCGATCATAGTGCCCAGAACACTTTGTATATGTGTTCGCACTGTAACGGCCACATTCTACGTCGAATTCGGTCCACACATAGGTTTTCTAATTCACTTGGACGAGTTCGTTAGCAAACAAAATCGACAACCGGAAAAACGTTTTTTGACTGGAAGTAACAACTTTTTGAAATTTTTCGAACCGGAATGAAAAAATGTAGGATATTATTGAGCACATTTCGTTTTTGTACACTACCTAATAGTTCTTCTGGTTCCCCAAAATCCCCAAAGATTTGCTAAAAGGAATGTCAACAGTCTATTATATACTTCGGTTAAAACAGTTGGTTTTATTTGTTGATCTAGTAAGCACTCGTAAGTAATCACTCGCAGAATAATTAATTACACGTAAAAAACATAATTAAAAAAACTATACTTAAAATTAAAAACAAAATAAAATGGTGGCTAGACGGTAAATCATTTTACGATCTTTTTTAAGGATTTATATTTATTGGAACTTTTACTGTTGGTGAATTATTAATCCACAACACTCTGTATATATACATTAATATAATATATAGAAAGAGAGATAATATTTATCTTTGAATTTTATTTACGAAGCAATATGTTTATATCAAGTAAAACACAGAAAAAAAGAGTAAGCAGCACTGCCGAATTTCCATAGCCGATTTTTTTTATCCGGGAATAACTAGTATTAAATACCGGGAGTTTCCTGTGAATTTTGTTCCTTGTTCCAGGAACTGTACCCTCAATACCTTTGCACAGGATTATAGTAAATTTAATTGTCTTTCTTTCGAATGGATGATGTAACTCACAAATTGTACTCCAGCTTGTTCCAGGAATTGTACCTAAAATACCATTGTTCAGGATTATAGGAAATTTAATTGCCTTTCTAATTATATAACTCACAAATTGTACTCGGGCTTACATACTCTTCAAATCCCTATAAAAAAACGATTAAACTGTATAATTCCGCCATTTTGGAACGGATAGAAAAAAAAGTTTATCTGAAGAATACACTAGGACTCTTTCACCAAATAATTAGCAATTTTGAAGTATATTTACATAATAAATAAAACATAATTATATAAATAAATAAAACATAATTATATAATATGTATATAAATTAATAATGAATTAGGTGTCGTCTCCAAATGGTCTGAAACGTACAGAAACAAAGTACTACCTTCCTTCGACCAACCGTTTTCAAGTTGGGTCTAGTGTATAGCTCTTATTTTCTTCAAAGATTCGGCTAATTAATATTTTTTAAGTTTTTGTGTGCATCTTCCACAACGTTTCTGTTTAAAAATAAATCCTTTACTGTGCTGTAGTATCTGAAATAACAAACTCTGGACACGGCGCAAGTAGGCAATATAGGCTTTAGCAGTTTTGCGGGTTTTGCATACACGAAGTAAGTTAGGCGCTTCTTCGATTATAGCGTCTAGAAAATGTGAGAAAATGAAAACAACTAAAAATAATTCTAACACAAAGCTGAACCGCTGACGTGAGTTGAACCAATTTTCAAAATTAAGCTTATATGTTCTAGGGTTTCAACCAACTATTTGGAAAATTGTTCGAAGGGGTTGAATAGGTACTACAAAATATTATATTAGTAGAATTGGATTGCACCTCAACCCCCCAGAGCCAGCTCATTGCTTTGTTCCACTCGCTTTTAAACTTTGCACAGGGTCTTGCCAGCTTCGGATTATGGACAACTTCGCTTCGCTCTTAGATTTCATCCCTGCCGTCAGTCTTGGATCAGAAGATGTGGATTTTAACCGGGCAAAACCAGACGGGCTAGAAGGTAGTTAAAAAACATGTGCAGAATAATATAATTTTATAGATATATTTTTAAAACGTTCACTGTAGTACGAAACATCTAAATTGTTTTTAATACCGGTCAAAAAACGTGCTTCCAGTTGTGGATTTTTGGATAACGAACTCGTTTGAGACAACCAACTTGTGTACTAAATTAGGACCCAATCAGACGTAACATGCGGCGCTAGAGTGCGAACATGTATTTTATACATTACAATATAATACAATTTTGTATAAAGGTTGTTGTGGGGACTCATTGATCACTCACCATAAGAGCCACTCAATCTGCAATAGCTCATTCTATGGAAATTCACTAAAAATAATACCTAAAACGACAAACAATATCAAGTAATGGTGCTGTAGAGTAAATGTGTACAACTCGTACCATAGTGTAATAAGTTTTTAGTAATTATAAAATATTAAATTTAATGTCCCTACCTGTATTTTCAAAACACATTGGAACAATACACACAAAATCTCAAAACTCAATTAAACAACAAGCAGCTTTTAAATTAACATAAATACACAAAATTGAAAAGATAAATAATCTGTAAGAATAAGATAATATTCTAATAAGATAAAACACATTGTGAAAAAATAGATCACACAATAGTATCATGATGATGTACACACTCCTTCACCGAGTAAAAGGATCCAGACAATAGAAATTGTCAAAGACTGTTTTTAAAAATCCTGTAGTTTTAGTGAATTTTGTATGTTTTTAGGAAGACTATTAATGAACTTTGCACCAGCTTGTGAGGCAGGTTTACAGTATAAATTTAACCTGTGCTATCTGGCACGATACTCACAAGCTTGTCTGGTGCTGTAGTTGTGTATATCCATATTTTGAACATGGTCACACTTGAACTAAAAAAACAACATTTCATGTATTTACGGAAGTGTGAGTTTTTCGAATTTCTTAAGATAGTTTTTACAACTTTGTTTTTTATTTAGCCCCGCAATAAGCCTTATGGTGCTATAGTTGTGTACATCTATATTTTTTACACGATCACACTTAAAATTATATTACTATACTAATGTAGAAAGTTTGATAAGTTTTGAGGTTAAAAGTATTTAAAAATGTATATTTACTACAATCGTTTTTGTCAACTCCATTCTTTAGAAGGCCTACAAACAAAAAACTTCAATGAACTGGGTATACGCCTTTAGGGATTTTCCACACGGTAAATGTACAGAGCCTGGTTGTTTTGTTTTATTTATTGGGAATAAATTGAAGTCCTTATTGAAGATTACACGCAAGGTTTTGAGAATTTGTTTTGATCAAAGTTGTAAGCATAATCTTGAAGTTCTTATATTCTATTCTTGGTTTAGTGTTGAATGTTTAATGATAATCAGATGTATAAATTTACATTATTATTTCTATTATGACAGTGATAATATGTAAAAACCATTGGAAAATGACGTGTTATTAGCTCAGATGAACTGTGAAACTAAAGATTAAAAACTAAAGATTGTTCCGTATTAAAGCAAGGGTACATAAACGAGTTTAATAATAATTCGACCACGCAACTGAACCGCTGACGTGAGTTGAGCAAATTTCTAAAATTAAGTGGAACTTGACAAACGAAAAAATGAATTTTACAGTGAATTGTTTTGAAGACTTTCAGGCAATCCGTCGGAACAATGGCGTATGATAAATAAATTGACCGGAGACAACAAGCAGTCAAAGATCATCCGCTTTATTAACAAACATGGATTCGTTATTGAAGATGCTGGGACATAGAGTATGCGTTCGAGACGTCTAGCAAGTACTTGTGTGGAAAGCTATATCCTATTTTAATTATTGAACGACTCTTTAATGGTGAATATTACGTCTTTATAATTTATGTGTTGTGTAGTGCTTTGTGTCGTGGGATTATCGTATGAAATGTTCGTCTTCGACAATGACAGAGGTTTGTGTCGAAACTAGTAAGACCCAGCAGCAGTAGAGGAGAAATTAATAGGACCATTTGAAAGTTAGTAAATATTTTTTTTTTAAATTAAAATAATGGTCCAGGAAGTATGATTGAAAGAAAATAATAAAATTATTATTATTATTATTATTATACAGTAATCTTTGGGTTGGTGAGCGCAGAATTACACACACGCTATTTTATAAACGCGAAGTACAAGATGAGATACAAGAGAAAGTATAAGGGGAGGGACGTGTTCCGTCTTCATTAAAAATACAACAATAGGGGTAAGAAAGTTGCGAGGGTGTTTACCAACCCTCATGGATCAGAGTGAGCGACTTCACAAAAATTCCTCTTCGTGCTTTTCGTGCAATGTATTATTTATTGTTTGGAAATTTAATTATTTAAGCCTTCTATCGCTGTGCACTTGCTTTATGTCTCAGGGAAGATATTATCACAAGAAACTCTAGTTTTATGATTGAACTAGTAAGCCCTCGTGACAAAACACAGGCAGAAATAGAAATACGTCATGTAAAATAGTATATTCCATTGATTTGACCGAAAGTGGTTTTTTCCGTTACGAGATCGTGTTTTCGACCAAGGGCCGGAATAATATTCGTATTCTCTAGGAGTTATGAACTATACTTTTTCATCACACTGTAAATAATAATAATAATAATAAAAGAATTTTAATTTATCAAAATAATGCAACTACCACAAAAGAGTATAACTTTTAATCAAATATTAAACGTTATAATTTCTACAATTTAAACTTAATTCATTTACTTACTTTACTTAATAAACTTCATTTTATGATAATTAATTGCAATGGATCATTTAAATTTTCGTCAGACATTTTATCAGGAAAACTCAGTAATATTGGTCACAAAATAATGACAACAATTAATAGTGTTTGCATTGTTTTTACGTTTATTCTGCTAGTTCAATTAACCCTTCCTTTAATTCTATGAATTTATAGGCATTGATTTTTAAGGAAATGTTTATCTTGTCTTTGGTGTTTTATTCTGTCATTAATATTAATAGACACATTACACTACTACAGAAACAGGTACATGAATAAACGTACTGACGTACTTTTTTAAATAATAAGTTAAGAGATTATTTATTTAATACTTGTAAATAGTATCAAAATGTAGTTTGTATAGTTACACACGTTTTTTTCTTTGTTAAAATCATTATTATATCTAATAAATTACGGCATTTCAAATTATAATTATTATTGATAGCGCTACTGGTGTTATAATTTATAATTAATTTAGAGATCGGCAAAAATCTCCAGCTGATTTTGCCGATCTAGACCTAGAAAACGCTATTTTCAATACTCACAGCTGATATTGAAAGCGACTACTTTCGATACAGTGTGATGGTAAGGGGTTTTCCTAATAACTTTGTCATGGTTTTGGTAGTCTTGAACTGCATTAAAATGACGTTTTTAGAGGCTACTTTTTACAAAATTTTTCCGGGGAAGGGTCCCCCCGGTGGTATTTAGCCCTTCCCCTTTGCTCAATCCTAGATCCGCCCCTGCAGAGATACATTATTTTACCACCTTCATTGTTATAAGGTAGAAAAACGACAAAAACTGAATTTTATAATGGATATATTTTATTAATCATATATGTTCTACAAAGTGTAATCGATTCGAAGCATGTTGTGTACAGCCCTAATGCAGCAACATCTGTTTTATTTATGCAGTAAATCTATAGCCTTGGAGAAATAAAAATGTAAATCACTATTTATAGACATTGAATATCTTATTCATATAAATGTATAAACCTAGAAAAAATATTGCTTGGATAATTTTCTTTTTGTACTAGATAAAACAATCATGTTATGCTAAGCTCAAAACTACTTAGATTGTAGGGAAATGACATATAATAGCACTTATATTAATGTATGTCAAAATAGTTGTGTAAAACATTGTTCTACAAATTAATCTGCATTTTATCCTGAACAAAATGATGGTCATTTTATTTGCTTACTGTAAAATACAACGATTTTATAAGTAAAATCAGCCAGTAGTGTTTTATAGGAAAAGTCACATTTTTAGGTCATGGTAAAGTCATAATTAATTGTCATTACATTCCTATAAACTAAGTATTTTCAATGTTTTACTGGCCTACCTATACAAAAACACAGTTTCTATCTTATGGTAGGATAATAAACAAAAAAATTTTACTTTCAGTTTATAAAATAATAGTTTTAATTTCAGCAATCAGTCGTATATCACTTTCCTTGTATGTCAATGGGCAATGGTATAATAATTTACTACTTGTAACACTTGATTCGATTTGCTGGATGATTTTTACACGTAGTTCAATCATATTCCGCTAGATAGGGGCACTGTACAGGAGTTATTGTAATATTCAGCTCTCAGCAGTTAAAACTCAAAACCATGGCGACTAGATTTATTTTCCTGAGGTGGTTAACTATTATACCACTGCCCTAATAAGAACATCTGATTTCAAATATATAACTATTTACTGATACAAGCAACATGCTACTATCGCAACCGGCGTTAGAATGCGTAACTACATAGCAGTACGGGCACAATCTCCAGCTTTTTTCCTCAGCTGTCTTTCCTGGACTTGACTTACATCTCACTCGTGGCTTAAAGACCTTCATAATACAATCGTTGCGTAAACTACTATTATCTACGACCATTGCAATAAACACCAATAACGCTATTACAAGTAACATCAGAAAGAGGTACATTACAAACCAAAAGCCAACCCGATTAGGTAATGATATCATTACCTAACAGGAGTCACTTTACATAATAGGCTCTAGACCAATGAGAGCTCGTCATTTGACGGAAGTAGAGTTGTAATAAAAATAACGCTATTCGTACATCAGCTGATTGTACCCATACGTTCCGGATGTTAGTGTGTTATTGTAACTAACCTCAAACGTGAGTTGACGCATTCCGCAAACATGAGTGATAGTGATGAATTTTGTTTAACTCTAGAGGAAATTAATACAAACGCAAATTCGGCTCTGAACAATTTGTTGCCAGAAAAATCTAAATTTCGTTATGAAAAGGTTTATAACCAGTTTATGGAGTGGAAAACTAGAAATGGTGTTAGTTCGTTTTCCGAGAATGTTTTCATTGCGTATTTTGAGGAATTGGCCCAAGATAAGAAACCTAGTTCGCTTTGGTCTATTTATTCAATGATTAAATCTACAATCAACATCAAACATCAAATAGCCTGTATATTTTTGGTCGTAGATAAAGTAGTGTACGCAACGATTGTATTCAGCCTTTAAGCCACTCGTGAGATATTTAGAACACTCGCTTCGCTCGTGTTCCAACTTACATCTCACTCGTGGCTTAAAGGCCTTCATAATACAATCGTTGCGTAAACTACTATTTCATCATACTGCCTTGAAAGTCTGTAATGCATTTTCAATACACATAAACATTGCCGAAAGCAACTGTTTTCAGACACCTTTCCTAGTGCACGGGAAATTTCCCGTCTAGTGCACGGAAAAGTAGCTTTCAAGTTTTGCCGCTGTCAGCTCTAGTGTTTGTTCTTTATTTTCGAAGTTTTAAACCAGCTGGACACGCTGTTAACTACCGTCCCCATAGTAACGGGAAAACAAACCAACAATAATAATTAGGTAAAGTAAATGAAAAAAACTAGGAATTCTTAGAACGTATTTAATTTACAGTTTAAAAGTTGAAGTTAACATTCACTAGTTGTTATTATTACTTATATTTATAACCTATATATTTATAGCTTATAATATAAGCTATATATTTACAGCTAGCTTGTTTTGTAATAAGTTTAAACTTTCAATTTTGTTCTTCTGGTGGATTGTTTTATCGCATCATCTTGCAGTATATTTACTTTCAATATTCACAGCTGAAATTGAAAATAATTCATTTCGATAAAGTGTGTTTAATAATAACTATTTAAACAACATACTTTATGTAGGCCTACCTAACTATGCGGAGTGGGATTTTTAACTCGGTAAATGTGTACAATTATAAGGACTACTAACCGTAGGCCTATTTTTTAATGTGTTATTTACATAATATATTACTAGTAGTTCTGTGAACAGTAGACCTCGCTCGTTAAAATAACAAATGTGGTTTTGAGCTTAGGTTAAAAATAGTGTTCCAGTAAGGAAGTAAGCACAAGGTTTAGCCAGCGAAACAATATTTTACAATTCCCGCGATTCCGGGATTTCTAGTTCTCGTTTTTTTTCTTTTCTTGAGCTTTAACTGCTAAAGATTTTCTTTTAGAGGCATTGTGTTTTATTTATGTTAATAATGCGTAAGATAGCTAAAAATATCAAGTTATAGAGGGAAAACATATAATCAAATATTTACATACTTAAATAACTAAAACTTAACAATGTATTTACAGTTCCATAACTTCCATCATATTCCAATATTAGAAATAATGAAAACAAACGATGTTAAAACGTCGTGATAGTGATCTCAACTTTATTCTCAACCCATGTATAAACACTTCCCACGGTGTCCAACGGTCATTTTTTGTATGTCCTTTTTTATCGCCAAGCGGTTTCATTTGTTTCATCTAATTTTGTAATCCAAGTAAAGCTAAGTCAAATACTTTTATGAAATTTACAAGTATTCAGTTTAATTCTTTGATTTATTCTCTACACTTTCTTATCCACTACACTTTCTTATTATTATATGCCATTTTTTGCAAAGGATATATTCCTAAATTACTATTCAAAACAGGCCTAGTTTTGTTAGCAGTCTTGAAGTAGGAACATAAAAATTGGTGTTTTCAAAATAAGAAATTTGAAATTGATAAATATTTGTATATAATTCTATTTAGAACTAAATTACGAAACGTTTTTATATTTATGAACAAAATTACAATATTTTTTACTAATTTTTATGTAGGCCTAAAGTTGAACTTTTTCCTTTCGTTACTGAACATGCTAATAACTAATAAATGTTTCTTGATCTAATAACTTTGTTAATTTTACTTCAATATTTTTTTTACAGGCATATATGAATTATTTGAACCTTTATCTACAAAAAAGCTATGCAACACTTTTGAATTGGTTTAGAATAAACGTATAAAAACATGGTTGAAATACAAAAACTTGGACGATTTTTAACAAATTTCAAGTTTACGGCCATTTTGTGAGCTTACCGTTAGAGATACGGAAAAAATCAAGGATACAATTTTGTTGAAAATCAAATTTGCTATTGGAAAAATGTCATTAGTTTTTAAATTCGACTTACGGTTAAGCCATAAACTGGCTTTGGAAAAAAAGCTTACACTAAGAGAAACGGTGCGGCCGCCATTTTTATTTTATTTAAGGGGTTAAAAATGAAAAATGGAAAAAACCTTATATATACATGGCTCGGCCTAGAAATAAGGAACATTCATGCAAAAATCATCAAAATCTGTCAAGGCGTTTGGCCGTAATCGTAAGACAGACACACAGACGAAATGCTGAACGGTCGAGTTAAAATGGAGACCTCGCTTCGCTCGGTCAATTATTTTTTTCATTGACTTTTATTTCATATTGGGATATAAAATAGTTTAAATGTTCTTATGGGGGTTTTTAGTAACTTTGACCCCCCTCCCCGAACCCCCCTAAAATTTCGAATTTTTTTAAAACCTTTCTTAGCGAGCACCTAGGGCCCTAGTGGAAGCTACATACCAAATTTCATTCCAATCCGTTCGGTGGTTTTTTGAGATTTCGTGATGAGTGAGTCAGTGAGTGGTATTTGGATTATATATATATATATATAGATATACTGTATATCAAAATAAAGATACAAATATTATCTTTTAATTAATATTTATTTCATATGATATATCAAATGATTTAGAAGTTATTAATATTATAATGAAGAAATTAATAATCGAATAATGTTAATATGTTATACGAAGATGTACGACTATTTCCGAACTTAAACGAATGGGTATCTCTTATATTGGTGATAAAAGATAGTATTTGTATTAATTTTATAAACTCAAAGCAAATCTTTTAATGTATCTCTACATCTAAATACTAATAATATAATGAGGTCAAATTTGTTTGTTTGTATGTGTAGGGGGTAATCTTTGGAACTACTGAACCGATTGAAAAATAGTTTTACTTATAAAAAGCTTTAACATAGACTATAATTCATTTTCTTAAAAATATTTCTTATTTCAATATTTGTAATATTCTTAGTCAATTTATTGTATTATTGTATTTCTAACTTTTAGGTTAGGTTTTTATTAAAGTGTAGACCTGAGCCTTGCTGGTTCTTTTTACCTTTTTTTATAACTACTGTTATAAAATAGACGAACAAATTTGATTTGAACATTTAACATTATTTACCATCTTAGCATTGGGATTATTATTAATCTTACACCTTTATTATAAACAAAACGTAACATGATTATCTGCATAGAAGGTTACAACAGGGTTGGCTTGCGGAGCACGCAGGGGTTTCCCCTAGTTATTTATAAAAAAATCAACTTCCCATAAGAAATTATAATGATTGATGTTGTAAACATAACCCCAAAGTATAATCTACGCTGGGTTTGTAAGTATTAGAGATGATGGGTGAAATCAGCTGTTATATTATATTGTTACTCACGTAGTGCGTACGAACTTACACTTGATTTTTCAACGAGTTTGTATGATATTAAGTTGTGAATAAAGCAGTAAGTGACGTACTGGATCTGTGTTTCCGTATCAGTGAAAAATCATATTCTTCTGCGGATTTGAATAGAGGAGTTTCCACACGTCCGGCGCATGTCCACATCAGTTCTGCTCCAGTATCCCTTCCGTACTTTTTAAATTAATTCCCAACGCGGAATTTCGCGGACGTGATAAAATATTTGCTTGTTTACGATAAACGACGAACAACTCATTGTGTGGATTAGGATATTTATACAACTTAATAAGATCTCTACTAGTAAGCCCCCGTGAAAAATCACAAGCAGATAATTCGATACACATAAAACTGTATTTTGAACTATCACCAACTAGCTTGGACTATAGGTCTAAATTATAGCTATTTTAATAGAATCATAAAAGTTTGAGCTTCTGTTAATTTTCAAAAATATGCCTATTGACGATGTAACATTTAGAGAATTTTAAACTGAACAATAACATTTTATAGTTTTGCCTAAATTTCTGAACTTAATTATTTTAGATAGAAATCATTGATTTAATTAGGCCTATGATTAAAATGTTTTGTTTGTCAATCTGTAATCATGCCTTTGAGTAAACTATTAAATTATAGGCTCTGTACATTTACTCAGTTAGATATAGTTTGTTATTGGAAGGCCTAAGTAGTTTATTTTGAACAACGAACTAATTAAAAAGGACTCGAAACAATTAACAACGATTCAAACCTATAACAGCTGATTTAATAAATTAGCTTTATACTGCACAACACAAATTAAATAAACATTAAAACGTGTTCAGCTAATATACAGTATAATGGCGGCTAATGGTTCCCTATGCTACGTATTGACACAGTACACCCGGTGAATGCGTACGATATATTCCACGGAGAGAGTAGAAATGGTTCTCCCCTGATGGAGCGGAGAAGGAGGACCGTTTCAATTCGCGTCTTGATCAGGTCACCTCATGCTACTCTGGCTAGAAAAAATTATAGAGTGCGCATGACGCATTAGGACAGAGAGTGCAGACACGATTCTCCTACTCTTTCATTTCAACTATTCACATGATTATATGACCCAAGAAACAATATCCTGAAGTTTGTGCATAGAGTTTGAAAACAGCCTGTATATCCATAACGTCCATACATAACATATATGTGGTGGGCAGTACCACATAAATGTTATGCTTGCAATGCTCTCAATGTAAGATTAATGAGCCAAGCAGTTTGCGGTTGATAAACAAAGTTGCTACGTTAACAAGTGTCTAGGTTAAAAGTATGAGAGTAACAAAATTGTAGACATTTAAGTCTCTATGGTAGTTTTACAGCAAATAAACATCGGATTGCAATGTTAAGACGTGGTCTGACTAAATCAAGCCGACTAATTAAGATCTTCTTGAAATGGATGAAGCGATGTTTGGAGAGTTAAGGGTGGATCGGGGGTTGTTAACTTAGTTTTAATCCAGAACCGCGAACAGTACAGTCAATTCAAACACATGTAAAGAGAATCTTTGAATAGTATAGAGCGTTACTTGTTATTTATCGACGATTAATTTTATTTCTAAATAGAAGTGTGTTCTGAACAAAGCCTCTACCTCGGTATGATGAAACTATTCACTCCAATGAACGTGAAAAGCAAATTACAACTGTTTTGACAATCAAATAATAATTCGCCACACAGCTGAATTGCTGACGTTAGTTGAGCGAATTTCCTAAATTAAATTTACATGTTTTAGGGTTTCATCAAACTACTTGGGAAATCGGTCCACTAAAAAAAACGTTGAATAGCTGCCTGCGTGTACGAAATATAGCAGTAGAATATGTTTGCACCTCAGCCTCCAGCCCCGGCTCACGAGCTGCTTCGTTCCTCTCCGACCTTGAAGCCTAATATTTTGTACTGCTTCGCTTCACTCGCAGCTGACTAACTCGCTTCGCGAATGTGTATCCCGGCCAAAAAGTGCTTCCGGTTGTTGGATTTTTTGCTATCGAACTCGTTCGAGCCACTTAGAATACCAAAGTGTGTACCAAATCGGAAGTAAAATGCGGCCGTTAGAGTGCGTACACAATCACACACACCACCCCCACCAATACCCTCTCACATTTATATATACTGTATAACATTTGAAGGGTCCAGGGGAAAAACGGTCATAGTCACAAATAAGTGCTATTTGAGAAAAACGAATTTTAAACTTTAACTATGTTAATAATGGACTGCAATGGTATTAATTTTGGTAACATTTTTTATTTATGTAAATTAAACTTTTGTGAACAGAAATAAGATACTAAAATACATATATTACTGTAAAAAAAAAAATAAAGTTACATTTTTTCGTGCAAAGTACAACTATTAACTGCAAAAAACGATCAAAGTCAGATTTAAAATCCTTAAAAACGATCACAGTCAATTAAAAAGGGAGAGCAACGATCATAGTCTTTAAGAGACATGAGTTAGGTTTGGAGTAATTGTTATTGGTTATTATGTTTGGGTTAGGTTAGGATATGGATTTGGTTAGCTTAAGAGCAAAATAGGTTTAGCTAGGCTATGCATATGCTGGTTAGGTTAGATCAGATGCTTCAAAAGGATGTGCTACTTGTAATTAGCTTAGGCTTAGGTAAACTAGCATAGGTGTTAGTAGTTATGTTTTGCATAGGTAAATTAATTGACAGGCTTTTTGTGTTGAATAACTCAAACATTCTGTATTATTACATCAATCAAAAAACAGATAAGCATATAAGGAATTATAAAAAATAAGAAATGAAAAGAAGTAAAAGGTAAGTCTAAAATGTTTTTTAGTTATTTTTAACAAATAAAACAATAAGAAAAAAGTCAATAGGCTACTTAATTATATTAGCAAACTAGGCTAAAACAAACTTAGTTTTCAAAGTCATCCACTCTGATTCACAATCAGTTTGAGCTGCTGCAGATGTTAGATGTTCGAAAAATTCTTTTGCCACAGGATTACAGAAGCGTTTCAGATGTATCAAGTCTTTGAGTTTTGCCTGGTTTATCGGAAGTGGACTAGAGTATATAGGTATAAGGAGTTCTGTGTTGTACATTGGTGGCTCAACATCAGGGTTTGAAGAAGGTTTCACTTTTTTACGTCCTTTGGCTGGTTTCTCATACACACTGCTTACAGTAAAAGCTCCTGAAAATGAGTCTCTATGCAAGAACTTTCCAACTTCTTCTTTTGTGATTTTCAACTGTCTAAGTGGACGTGTTGGAAAAGGACACGTTTTGGAAAAAAATTGAGATAAGTGTTCGTTCCAAGAATAAAACATGTTCTGCTTGCAGTCAACTACGAAGAAGGGTTCAGGTTTTGACCGGGATTTTCTTATTTCATCCCTCCAATCATCAGGGATCTCAGAGGGTGCCTTTTGATTCAGAAGGGCCATATTTTTATCACATTCAAGATATGTGTGTCCTCGAATCGGATAGATGGCTGATACAGAATCTAAGAGATTCAGGTGGTGGACAACTGAGTACAAAAATTTGATAATACAATAATTTTTATTTTGCCCACTACACGAATCACAGAATATTTTTAAGTGACGTATTTTAGAATCCATTAAGCTAGATAAGTAGTGATACAACATTGAGATCGCTTCATTGGACCCTTTTTTAGCTATTGTTTCGTCATATGTAAAAAAAAGATTTCTTATTGGGAAGTTCATGAATGTTGAACATGTAAAAGGACAATTGGCGTCTGTAGTAGACGTCATTTGTACTCAAGTTAGGCAAGGGAAGATTTTTCTGGAAATCCATCGCTATGCAAGTTGAGTCTTGTGATTTCTTACACATCATTCTTGAGTTTCTCTTAATACTGTAAATTTTTTCTGCTTTTGTTTTATGAACCATGTTAGCAGTTTCTAAGGCCTTTTTTTCATCACAAAGTTTAGATATAGTTTCTTCAGAAACTTGTGTTTGGTTCATATCAACCTCAATTTGTTTTATTTTTGCTTTGTATTCGTCACACTGACTACATGTGTCTGTTCTTGGGTAGCCAAAACTTATATTAAAATGTTTGTTAAACATATCCCTGTATGTTTCGTAAGAAACTTTGAGCAATGGGTAGTCTTGGATGTACAAATCGTGCATTTTTTTAATGTTCAGAATTTCGTCTAAGTAGGTTTTTGAGCTATCATGCAGGCTGTAATGAGCCTTGCGGCTTTTAAACGATCTAATGTGGTCACACACACTTTTGAAGGTATTAACATTAATTTTGCGTGGTCTGTTTGTATGTTTACCACGACGATCAACAGGTGCCTTACCATGAACCGAAAGTGCAGTTTTTAATGTTATAGTTCTTCTGTTTGTTATGCCATGTAATGACATAAAAGCTTTGTGGCAAACTGGAATTTCTATTACTGTGTCTCCTCTCTTCACACGGACTTTGTACGAATAGGAACTATCATTAGGACTGGGCTGAACTGATTCTGGCCTAGGCCTGCGTTGATTTACTTCATGTATTGAAATAAGACCGCTCAAATGTGTATTTTGTTCATTGTACCCAGACATGAGATTTAAGTCATTAATAATCTTTTTCCTTTCCTCAATTGTTATGTTTATAAAGCATCGAAATCATTTGCAATTACAAGGGTCGCCAGTTTCCAAACTTTGGTGCCGTATTTGCTTACTAACTTCAGAAAGTCTGCCAGTCTTCTTCCTCTTTTTTGTAGTCTGCAATATCACACAGGGATCTTCTGCACTTTCACAACCACTCATATTGTTTTAAAATAAAAATGAATCACTAATAAAGTAACAAATAAACACACAGAGCTGTATTCGTATGGTAAGCAAACATAACCTCTAATGGAAGTAAAACAAAACAGATCATATGATCACTGCCATCTAATGACAATAGGTTGACTACGATCGTTATTGCACTTGAGCGCTCAGACTATGACCGTTCTTCCCCTGTGCGTTTAATTTTCTCCATGTAATATTTTTGACTATGATCATTTTTAACCTGAACCAATGATGCCATGTTGTAGAGCTTTAAAAGAGCTTTCCAACAATATAAATATATTTAAAAAAAATTTTACTTTGATCGTTTTTCCCCTGGACCCTTCATTTTTAATTACACCATAATCGATGCTCATTGACTACTTATCCGACCTTAGGTCATTGCAATAGCTTATCTTTTCAATGAATACTCACTAATAAATGATAAGAAACAAAAGTTCAATCGCCAATTTAACATCGACACCAGGTCTATAAGTTTACTCACGATGATCATGTGCATGTACTTTCAAACTGCTATATAACTAATGCAGGCTGTTTGATATGTTTTGAGGTTAAAAATCGTTATAAATTGATACTTTTTACAATCCTTTTGTTTACTTTGTTCTTAAGAAGAAACTACAAACAACAAACGTGTCTATGCCTTTAATGATTTACAGATCTGAGCCGGCCGGGGGCTCTAAAATGAGCCGGTGTTACAGAGCGACTAAATGGTCGATTGTGAAATACCCGTCTATTTTAGAGGCTTGAAACTTTTGTAGCGGTCTATAGGGATACGGCCGCATATACTGTATGTATGGTCTCTGGGATTCTTGACTTATAGTGTTGCTATGTTGGTACTCCTGGATAACCACAGCTGACTTGCAGCCTGTTAGTTATATATAACCGGAAACTAAGCTAAACAGTGCGAACACGTGTTTTTAGTGTTGTAGATGGTTGAAGTGAGACGTGTAGTCAGTACGGTAACGTGTTTTATGTATTCATAATGAACCATAGACCGGGCGGCTCATATATGAGCCGAACCTAAAATTAGCCTAAATCCTAAAAAAAGGTAATATTTGCCACCAGAATGATATTATAAGCTAAATGTAATGAATACTAATAGATGAAACACATTTTTTTATCCGGGATGTGGGGGTGGCCATGCTTATACATATCTGGGCCACAGCAAAAGGACTTTCTTTTAGTATTGCGGGCTACCACAATGACCGACGCGGCTCATAGCCGCCCGGTAGCGAACGTGTTATAAACAATTATGGCATAAAGTAAACATAATGGAAAAAGTGGGGCATTAAACTTTGACTCAAAGAGCTGAAATAAATTTGGAGAAAAACAGTAAACCTACTTAAACAAATACAGTAATTTAGGCAAAAATATACAGGGTGTCCAGTAATTACGGGATCAACCTTCGGGGAATTATTCTATGGATCAAAATAAGAAAAAAAGTTCATGTAAACATAGGCCCGAAAACTCTTCGTTTCCCAGATATCCGCCATTTTGTTTTTTGTACAAAATAATTCATATCTAGAGAACGGTTTGAAACTGATTCAGTTCAAACTTGGCATGAAGTTTAATCTAACAATGATAAAAAAGAATCTCAAGAAAAATAATCGATACTATAGTGGCCGTTCGAAAATTTCAAACCCAAATAACTCAAAAACCGTACATTTTAACGAAAAATGTCAAGACACCTTTTTTGTAGTACTTTTGATTCCCCAACGTATGGTGTAACTGTAAAAACAATCGGATGAAGGACAATAGTTAAGTTATGTGTAATAACTGGTTTGTTCAACCCGGCATACTATACCAACACAGTAAACACAGCAATTTGTTGTATGTACATTTGCTGTCTTTAACTTAGCTATTATCCTTGATCCGAATGTTTTGACAAATACACCATCCGATAGGGAATCAAAAGGACTACAAAAAAGGTATCTTGATATTTTTCGTTAAAATGTACGGTTTTTCAGTAATTTAGGTTTGAAATTTTGAAACAGCCGCCAGTTTGAAACGCATGATTGCATTTAATTGCTTTTTTTTTGTTACATACATCATTGTTAGGTTAAACTTCATGCCACGTTTGAACTCAATCAGTCAAACCGTTCTCTAGATTTGCATTATTTTGTACAAAAAACAAAATGGCGGATATCTGGAAAACAAACCTTTTTCGGGCCTATGTTTTACAACGGGCAGGACCCGTGTAATTCCGGAAATTTAAATTTTTACAATAATTTTGTAAAAAGCGATATTTCTATGCCAACATAGAATTTCTTAAACGAATAAAATAAAGATAATAAAATAAAATAATTAAAATCAATTAAAATAGAAAATTTGTCCTGTCTTTATTAATTAATTAAGAAGAATTAAAATTAAATTAAATTGGTTAAAAATTGTACTCGTTGAGAAGGTACCAACAAAGAGAGAATATTTTGATTTATGTTTTTTAGTTTTGAATAAATTGTTAATTATTATTTGACAGTATAAACAAGTTTTAGTTTTCACTTACTTATTGTTTGCATATTCCATTACCATAGTTCCTAGTGTTTTAATTATAATCAAAGTGTTGCATTATCAAAATATCCAAAGCACAAATAAAGTTATTTACAAGGTCAGCTCCACTGTTCTCATTACCATGAGGTGGATAATAAGTCAAATTAATTTCTTGTGTTCTAAACTGAGATTAATTACGATTACTGGAAGGTTAATTTTGAGTAATTTTTTGTCGAAATATTTAGACTGCTAAATATTAGACAACCAGTTATATCACCTAGGCCAGACCAAAAAGATAGCCTATTTCTTCCAGTAGGTGATACTAACTTATTCTGCAGCTATTATAGAGCAAAATTGTTACAGAAAAATTCGCTTTCAAAGAGAGTGCTCTATAGTACGTTGTAGTTTATATAAACATATTTTCTTGTTTTGACCCATAGAACAAATTCCCAGAAGTTTGATCCCGTAATTATTGGACACTCTATATAACATATTTGTATTATTAATTATTCAGACATTGTAACACAGGTGTTTTCTGTGTTTGTATTATTGTGTTTCTTAAGTATATGTAACCTTAGTTGTTAATCACTTGATAAAGGGAGTTGACTGATATTCACGAAAAGTCGTTTATTGAAACACACTAATAAGGGCATATGTCCGTATCTCTAAAAATAAAAATGAATGTTTATTTCTGTGCTTCTTTGTTTCTTTGTCCTCTATAGGCTCAAAAACTATTCGACAGATTTCACTGAACTTTCACATTTTATCCATATTATTTCCAGGACTGTTTAGACGTTACACATACTATAGTCTAGGGCAGGGGTTTTCAAACTGTGGTAGCGAGCCGAGTTGGCGATATTGTAGCGTCTGGTTTAATTTAATATTTCACCCACTAAATTACATCCAATCTCAATAAAACAAAAACTATTGGAAAGAAAAAGTTTTAAACTTCAATTTTTGTATTAAATTTGTTTTTCTAAAACGTATATTTACTTGTGTAATCATCGTTTGTAATCATTGTTGTAGTTGTCTATACACGTCTGAATCCATGTTACAATCAAAGATAAATGGCGCATGTAACCCCTCCTTTCTATAATATTGTTGTAATCGCTTCAAAACTTAAGTAATCGAAAAAGAAACAAACCTTCTTATTTGTCAATATTTTCTCTTCTCGACACCGCCTTCTTAATTATTGACACGCCCTTAGTTATCAACTACAACTAACAAACTACCCTCTATGTGAAAGAGGGGTTTCGAGCTCAACTCAACATACCTAAAAAGTAAGTACAGAAACAACTTAATGTTGAGGACGATTTAAGGTTGTACTTGATAAAACTTGAGCAGAAAATTGAGGAACCATGTAAAAAGAAGCAAGCTCATCCTTCTCATTATTTTTTGTTTGTGATGCGCTTCAAATATATTGTTTTTGATGTAAAAAGTGTTTTGAATTTGGGGTGTCATTAAAAATCATTTATATATATATATATATATATATATATATATATATATATATATATGTATATATGTGTTCGCACTCTAGCAGCTAAGTCCGATTTGGTCCAAATTTGATACACATGTTGGTTGTCTACGTCGCTTGGACGAGTTCGTTAGCCAAAAAATCCAACAATCGGAATCACGTTTTTTGACCGGAAGTAACTATTTTTAGAGGTTTTTACTACGAGAATTAAATTTTTTAAAGTTTTTTCTAAAAATATAAACGTAGGATGTTATTCTGCACATTTTTTTTACGCGACCTTATAGCTCGCTTGGTTCCTCCAAAATCGATCAAAACGTAAAATACCATAAAAGTACCCGGTTCGAAGCCAATTGGTGCAAACTCGCGAGGCCAGTAGACGCAAACAAATTCTATTAATATATTGCGTACACACAGACTGCTGTTCAACGCCTTCGTTAATAGACCTATTTCCCAAATTGTTGGTTCAAACCCTAAAACATAGGTATATAAACATAATTTTGTAAATTTGCTTAACTCACGTCAGAGGTCCAGCTGCGTGGTCGAGTTATTTTATTTTCACCTGTAGAATAGTTTGGTTAAATTTGGGACAGTATTCTCTAGACATTGTGTTTACAATTATTAATGACACACCAAAACGTGTTCTGGGGACCATGATCGGTGCTCATTTACGACTCCCGACCTTTGGTATCACCATAATATAAGAGTCACTGCATAGCTCATCTTTCCTATAGTAATTCGCTAATAATAGTAATTTAATTATTTAACCATAGAAATACTTTGAGATAGCACTGACAGTTTACAATAGTTTTTCATTGTAAACTTGACTATAGTAAACTACAGAAGGTGGTAATAAAATTAAGGACGAAGCTAAAGAGCAAACGCTCAGACTCTGGCAGGAAAGATGGTAACAAGAGATCAGAAATTTACCGCTGGCTTAATTACCAACATTTCCGAATAGATAAACTGACCTCATGGTGAGGTGAATTTTCATATGACCCAGCTGCTGACTGAACATAAGTGCTTCCAGGCGTACCTGGCAAAAGTAGGAAAAGTGGTATAGCCGTGTGTCCATGTCGCGATGCCGTGTTGGACGATGATGAGCACACGTTTTTCTTCCGTGTCAGATGGGCGGAACAAAGACGGGACATCGAAGAAAGAATTGGCTCGCTTACACCGGCCAATATTGTATCAAAGATGCTAATAATGAGGAATCTTGGAACCAGGTTCAGCACTATGCCGAACGTATTCTACGGCAAAAGATTAGAGAAGCCATGGTATAAAACTGTCTCCTCCAGGCAGTAAGGAAATGAAGAAGCCTGTTGTGGTCATTAAAGGCACCCACTCTGAAGTAATGCTTCCCAGAGTGGAGGTACTGCCTGTAAAGTGTACAGGAAATGGAGGTTAGAGTTTAGTGGGTAATTACCGGATGAACCGGGAGTCCCACACACCAGGGGCACGTGCTCCCTGATGGTGCCCAATGTCCTCCCCCCTCCATCCGGAAAAAGCCTGGAATAACCACCTACAGTATTTAACTATAATATATATTATGGAAAACTATAAATTGGAATTATATAAGCCTTTAAATTCTACCTTATAATCAGTCCACTAAATCGAAGATGATGGAATTAAACATTAACTATTACATCATGTTCCCCGGTCTTCTTACCACCCAGTCCATTTACAGTTCTAGAAATACAACTTGAATCAAGTGTGGGAAAGTTTAGTGCTGCACCCTGGTTGTACTGCGGTGAACCTCAGAGCGAATCATTACCCCTTGCAGTCAATTAGTAGAACCGCTTCCCCCTTCTTGGCAGGATATAATCCCTTCACACACTTCGTGCTATATAAATTACCAACGTCTTCCTTTCACTTCCCTTAATGGAATCCGACGAATTGCTTCCCCTTTCTCCTCCCTTGAGTCTGGGTTAAACGCGTAATTCCAGAGACATTGAAACATGTCCGGGGGAATTTCACGAATACGAATTTAAAATCATTTTCGTTTGAAGTGTATTATTTTCTAAATGTTTCAACATGTCTACATTACTAGCGAACTTCTATAGGAAAGATGAGCTATTGCAGGAACTGTTGTGGTGAGACCTAAGGTCAGGAGTAGTAAACGAGCACCGATCATGGTCTCCAGAACACTATTTTGGGTGCCCTTAAAAAATGTATATAAATACTAGTGGGCCTGGCAATGTTCGCTATTGCTTGATTTAATTTTAAGAGTGGTTATGCCATTTCATCCCAATGACTTAAGTAATCGAATTACAATTTGTTTTTATACGAATTAAGAATAATATTAAACAATTTTAGATTTAAAACTTGTAGAAATTCAGTGCAAATAAATATTTTTGTTTGTAGTAACGAAATTCTGTAAAAAAATCCTGGTACTAATATTATGTGTAAATTGTGAAATTTCATTAAAATTAGTTGAATAGTTTTTAAGAACATAGAAAAAGTAAGTGATTATTATTAAATTTTAAGGGTAATTATCCCATTTCATCACTTTGACTTAAGTAATTTAATAGGAAATAGTTTAAAAAATAATTTTACATAATATTAGATTTATAGTTTGCAGGAAGTTGTAATTTAAATTTATGTATACCTAGGGGTAACAACCCTATTTCAACCCCTTCCAATTGTGACCCACTCAAACACACAAAAAATTTAATCATTAGTTTTTCTTTCTTGAAGTAAAATTTATACAATAATTTTTTGTGGGATGTTTTAATTTGTCTAGTCGTCACCTACAGTGAAAGGTGTAGAAGCAACATTGATTTTAAAAATGAGTTATTCCGTCATTGTACTGTCATATACTTTGTAGTTACTAATTTATAAAACAATCAGATCAAGTAAAACCATAGTTTGTGTACAGGAATAATCGTCTTTATAATATTTTACTAAGTAAAAAGTGTAATGTTAAAAATATTTCCCCAACAACTTTAAACTGCTGTCTTGATCTGAAATTATTTGTAAATCTATATATATTTTTTAACATCCTTATTTTTAATGCCAATTGATTTTTTTAAATTAGAAATTTACAATGAAAAGCTAATTTACTTTACAGAATTCCATGTATTAATAAATTGGGGCGTAGTGAAACCGCCCCGACATTTTGTGTACTTTTGAAACTGCCCAGCTCATTAAAGAGGATTAGGAAGGGTCGCCTAACAAGACTAGAAATGCTGAAATTGCCCCGAGCATCCTATCACCGACTGCAGTCTTCTAAAACCGAACCAACCTAACCTAACCTTAGCCTACCATGCCGGGCGCTCGGAGCAATTTCAGCATTTCTGGTCTAGCGAGGCATACCTTCTTGAGCCTCTTTAATAAGCGGGCCGGTTTCATAATTTCAAACGTACCTAAAATATCGCGGCAGTTTCGTCGTCCCTACAAATTGTTGTGTAAAATTGCAACATTCTGGAAGTTTTATTTGTTAAATTTGTTGGTGGTTTAACTGTTTTCGTAATTCTATAATTTTGATATAATCAGTCATTTCTCCAAACCAATACGTGAAAAAGTGCAACCTTATGCAACTTTAAAGTCAATGTATCTAAAAACGCATCCCTCTGTAACTTTAAAGCCCGTGAATCTAAAACTTTCTCATCTGTAAGTTCAAACCACACACAGTATATCTGAAATAGTGGTTCACATGTAACTTTAAAGCCAATATATATCTAAAGCAAGTATCTCATTTCTAATTTAAAGCTCATACCTAAGAACGTTCCCTCTGTAACTTTAAAGTCCATATAGGCCTATCTGAGAACGTATTCCCTCTGTAACTGTAGGCCTACAGCCTATATATTATTATCTAAAACCTGTTCGAACTCTATAATTGTGCAGCTTATATATCTACAGAAACTGTGTCCTCTGAGACTTAAAAGCTCATGTATCTTAAAACATTAAAAATCTAAAACAAGTGTCCTATTTGTAACTTTGAAGCCAATATATATAAAAAAAAAGAATGTTATTTCTAACTTTAAAACTCGTATAAGCCTATCTTCTTTTACGTCCCCTCTATGTACCTTACAAGTCCATATGTCTGAATACGCGCTTCTTCAACTTTACAGCCTATATATATATATGTATATATATCTAAAAAACACGTGTCTTCTGTAACTTTCAAGCTCATATAACTAAAAACGTCCCACATCTCTAACTTCAAAGCCAATATATCTAAAACATTCCTTCCTCTGTAACTTTAAAATTAATTTTCCTAAAAATAGAGGCGCATTTTTAACTTTAAACCAAATATATCTAAGAGGAGCAAATATAAAAATTATATAACTGAGCAAAGCATTTAGTAAAAGGTGACATAAAATGTGATAGTGTATACAGTCTAGGCCAACCAATAAACAATGCAATCACCTCGAAGTTTCAGCTAAAACAGAAACATCTTTAGTGTATTTTGTGTATTTACCGCTTTAAATAAATTCGGGATTAGGTTTTCACAGCAATTACAAATCACAAATTTAATTTATTTCGACGTCAAACCACAGTTAGATTTGATTCTATTCTCTCACCGTTACTCTAGTAATTGATTTTATTAATCAGCTGATATGTTAAACCATAATTAGGTCGCTCGTTAATCAAACAGCTGATTACAAATTCCATTAGGCCTACAGCTGATTCGTTTTATATAGAATTGAGGTTAGGTATCGCCAATAAATAGACCGATCCTGTTTGCCCGCGTAACCGACAATATTAAAGGCCTTATTTTGTAAACAGTTTAAATTTAACTCTCCCGATTGCAGGCCTTATCAGTAATAATACATAAATACTCCAATACCCCGTCATGCTGTATAACGATAGTGCTGATGTTATCTATATAATGGTTATGTATTGTATACAATTACCACAGTTTAATACAGTATTTGCTATAATGTATCTTTACAATGCGGTGGCGATAATTTCACACGATGTTTTATAAGCTCTGATAACATCGTATTGCCGGGAATAGCACGCGGGTTGCAACATGCAGGGATACAATCTATATCCCTTAACTACAAGGTATGTTACACTGAAAATGTAGTTTTTTGTAAAATGTATAATCCTTAACGCGGGTTGCGTTAGAAGTTAACAAATAGAAAATGTAATGCGTAACGAAAAAAGTGTTATTAATTGGTTGCTATGGCAATGATAGATGTAAAATACGAGTAACGAAAAAACGTTATCAAATTGGTTGCTGTGGCAATGAATGAAAATACATTCAAGAAACATGTGTTTTGGTTCATCAATTTAAATTAAGAGACGATCGGTTCCGTCCGGCGTAGTTCAGATATTATCGTCAAGCGCTGAAATACATTTAATAAACATAAAAAGTTGGTTCATCAGCCTAGGCCTAACCTAAAATTATTGTATGTATGTTGTCGTTAAGACATGTAAAATAAATTAAACATACAGACAATAATTTTAGGTTAGGCCTAGACTGATGAACCAACATTTTATGTTTATTGAATGTATTTACAATCCATGGACATTTAACTGTGTGCTTAAATTTTAAATGGACAATATGTTTAAATTTAAATGGTATTGCCTTTAAACATTGTGGCCACATTTTACTTTTTGACATAACGTACATGACTTCAACATATATATATGGTGTTACAGAACACGCGTTCAAGATGTATTGTTTGCGAGCCAATCAGTTTAGGCACATATAGTTTCAACAGGAAGCTCACTGTTTCAAACCTAAAGAATTTAACCCTTTAAACCGAAAATAAAACAGCTTAACTGCCTTCAATTGCCAAACAGCTGGTCAAGATCTAGATTGCGATTAGCAACTATTTTGCGTAAATTTTTTTATTAAAACGAATAGCCTAATCAAAGTAGCGGGACCAACTACTTCAATAATATTTATCTTATTAGGTTTGAGGTTACTATTTATCCATCTTTATAGTTTAAAAAAATAATAACAATGCCTTTTAAATACGATTGATTTAATACTATGCTATGTTAAATGTGATAATCAACTATTAATTACGTTTCGATGGCATAGTGATCATCAGAGGTTTTTTGCAACAATGGGAAAGTTTTTAACATTCCCCACTCTTAACCAATTACAAGTAGTCTCACTTGTGAAGTGGGAGTGGCTTCGCTACCTAAACAAACACTTTATATAAAACTGCTTAAGATACAAATCAGAAAATTAAAAAATATATTATTATGGGTTCAAAGACGCTTCCAAAACTTTAATTTTAAAGCTTAAAATAGCGAAAATTCAAGGGTTTACTCCCAGCCTTATAACGGACAAAACCGTTCTCAAAAACTTAGTAACACAATATATGTTTTATTACATTCATTACCATAGCAACCGACTTAAGAAATTTAGAATCAGTGTTTAATTGTTCACAACCAATAGCTTTCTAGGCTAGGTTATACAAAATAAAAGCTAACACAAACAGAAATCAACGGAAATAACATATATGTTGTATATTATAGATAAAACAGCCGATTTGGATCAAAAATTTAAAATAATTTTAGGTTAGGCCTCCAATGAACCAATTTATTTGCAACCAATTTGGCAAATTTAGACTCAGGTTAATTCTTCACAGTTACCAGTTTTTTTCAGAGTATGTAAAAGCAAGCAAAAGGCTTACTGCATTATATGTCAAACATGTCTCATATTATATTGTTTCCTTTGGTTGGTAATATAAAAATTTGTTTGAAATGTTGATTATTTAAATATTAATGGTAAAATTGCAAAGCTGCGTAATTCAATTTATTTGGGATGGTCGTGTCTATTTCAATCTGTGTCTTATATTTTAGCTACGTCACTGCTCTATCGTCATTTCAATAAAAATATCAGATTTTACAATAATCTGTTTACATTGGCTTGACAGGGGCTCAGCCTCAATAAGCACATTTATTTACGACTGCCTGTATTTTGTCTATCTTCAAAGCACAAATGTTGTGCTGATGTTATTTTTAAATGCTTGAATCAGAGTGAGAACAGCTATCCCTAGTTGTGATCCGTTGCTATAGAAACCGTGATCGTCTGACAGAGATTTTCAGCGTTGTGAGATGAGAGAATCAAACATTACTTCAAAATTGAATATCATCTGAATGCCTTTCATCGAAGTATATTGTACGAAATAGTTTCTGTTCTGTGAAGATATTCAAAAACACTTTTACATTGGAAAATAAAATTTAATATTGTCACGCTCTTATCGAGGCAACTATAGTAGGTTCGTATAAAGGACGCGGTTAATGGACACTGGTGAAATCATGGCAGTCGATTTACTTAGAAACTTACAATATATTTTCACAGTTTAAATTTTTTACTTTATTATAATTTAAGCAATTGAAAATTCTATCGTAGTACTTGTTTTTGCAATATAACTGACTACAATAGGTTTTCAATTTATCGAGGTGTTTCTGGGTTGAAATAATAATCGATCAGCTGAACCGCTGACTTGAGTTGAACGAATTTCCAAAATTAAGTTTATAACTTTCAGGGTTTCAACCATTTTGGAAATTAGTCTACTCACGAAGGCGCTGAATATCTGTCTGCGTGTACGAAATATATTAGTAAAATTTGTTTGCACCTAAGCCTCCAGGTCCGTCTCACGCACTGCGCTCGCAGCCGAAAAATGGTATTTTAAGTGTTGATCGATTTTGGAGAACCAGGCGGGCTATTAGTTCATGTAGAAAAACGAAATGTGCAGAATAATATCCTATATTTTTTTCATTCCGGTACGAAAAATCCCAAAAAGTTGTTTGTTACTTCCGGTAAAAAAACGTGCTTCGGTTGTGGAATTTTTGCGGCTACCGAGCGACTTGGAAAACCTACGCGTGAACCAAATTGGACGTAAAATGTGGCCGTTACAGTGCGAACACATATACAAGGTGTTCTGAAGACTATGATCGGTGCTCATTGCCTACTTCCCCGACTTTAGGTCTGACCATAAGAGTCACTCCTATGGAAATTCGTTAAAAACCAAACTAGGATGACTAATTCAGCTGATATTATCTACGGGTGAAGTTATTACATAAACAACCCTTAGTTTCTATTCTACATCCGCGGTAGACTACCATTAATAGCGGATTGCATGATTGTGTAATTACGTGATTCTATCTACTGACACGGCCGTTGTTTGTCACATTAGTGACACGCATTCAAGTCTTTACCATGTTAGATGGGGGCGTTTCTCCGTCGAGCTCGCTTCGCTTATATCTCTTTTAGGAAACTATTGCCTTTCATTTGAACTCTCGATTACAATTACATGACTAAACTTACGTTCCTAATACAGAATACTTACTAAAAGTGTTTATAATCTAAATTTATTTCATATGTTATAAGATACTACGTTGCTTTACTAAAACAGTGTAGTCTCGTCTCCGTAAATGCTACCGCAGTTTCCAAACACTATGATTTCATCTTCAAGCAGCACTTTCTGTCAATTCCTTCGGTAACACTGATTCAGTGACATTAACTATGAGGCACTTTCCGTAATCGTACCCCTCTCGACCTCATACTTGAATTAAAGCTCTCGACGAGAAAATTTCAGAAAAATTGCTAAAAGTCAAAATTAATTTTAATTTCGAAAGCCCCTTTTGGGCGGGAAAGATTTTCCATTTTTCCACTTTAATCGCGTTTTGTAAGAAAACGGTAAGAGATAGCAAAACATGTTAAATACAAGAGTTGTAGAAAATTTAATTTCAAACTAACGATTTTCCATCAGATTTAAGATCCGATCATCCGTTTAGCCGCTATTCACCCGAGAAGGAGCTCCGGCACACAATCCATCACATTTCTCATGTTAATCTTATGGAGATAATGTTTAATGAGTTTGAGTCAGCTGCCAAATAAAACAGCTGATTTATGCTCGGTCACTCATGTACAAACGAGCCAAAGATTAAAGAGATCCTTTAGCGAACTTTTCAACTGCGAGCGAAGCGAAGCAGCCATCTGAGACCGAAGGCGGGGCTGGGACGCAGAGCCCTTAGTAACTTGTAATCGACTTTGTCCTGACTGATTGACATGGATTCAAAGTAGAGCAAAAACTACTAAAGATAAAAATACGAAAATTTAAAGGTTCTCTGTTTGAAGTTATTGTTTGTTAATGATGGATGTTGAATTTTATTATAATTACTTGTTCGGACATTTGCCATCATTTGTGTGTTAAATAATCAAACACGACGTTTCGGGAATACAAATCAATTCCCGTTCTCAAGTGACTCAAGTAATCTTTACAAACGTAAAATAATTGAAGCCTCATATATAAAACTAGCGGACAACCCTATCAGCCAAACAAGCATTGAAGTTAGGCCATTATGGCTCCCATTATTAAAAAAAGAACTAAAACTTGATTATAATAACCATATTAATAATAAAACAGAAATGTTACCGACTAATAAAAATGCTGAACTTTTACCAGTAGAATCACCACGTGGTGTTATAACCCGTTCCCGTGCGAAACATTTGAACTATGTGAAACAATAGGAAACTACCCCTTCCTGTTGGCCACGCCTGAATACTCTGGCCAGTTGTCAGTCTCTCTCTAGCTTGTAAACTAGACGCTTGCCATCAATTGCGTGTGCTTAGTGTATGAATTGTGTTGTGTCTGTGGTTGGTGTGTTAGACTTCTCAGTCTTAGCTCTGAGATCCATCATGTAGATATTTAAGGTTAGTTATAATTTGTAGTTTTACTGTGTTCACCCTCACATAGGCCTAGTTGCCTAGGTTTATGTACCGTTAGTTTTAGTCACTTGAGAACGGGAATTGATTTGTATTCCCGAAACGTCGTGTTTGATTATTTAACACACAAATGATGGCAAATGTCCGAACAAGTAATTATAATAAAATTTAAAGGTTGATATCGGACATAGACACTCGCTTAGAAATAATTAAGTGAAATTCGGGGGTTCACTCCCAACCCTATATCAGATCAAATGCTGTTCGTATCAAAAGCTTAGCATTCATTACCATAGAAAACAACTTTATAATCAATTCACAACCAACAATAAGTTAAAAGAAAACACAAAAATAAAATCACAATAATTGAAAAATGCTTACTGTATTATATTACACATCAATTTAAACATCTTCTGTTACATATTATAAATAAAACAGATTATTTAGATAAAAAACAGAACATAACTTTATAGGCCCTCTACAAAGAACCAAAAACACTTTTCCTCCTGCTTTAAGAGCTATTTTCTGCCTCATTAATAGGGTAGAAAGAACTACATATGAGCGGAAAATTGTCCGTATAAAAAACATTGAGCTTACTTTGTCCCCCGCATATAGGCGTGCTGGAAGGGTATACTCACGGATACTAGAATACACGGTAGGGGATACGCGCAGGTCCTTGCCGCCCGGCTCGGAGACGTGACGTCACCCTGAACCCTCCGCCTCGACGCACTGTATACAGACTCCACAGTCCAGAATGTCATTCGCTATTCGACACTAAAACGCGTAACCTGCAGCATTTAATTTTGTTAGATATTTTTAATAATTATTGACGAAAGTATAATTTTGCAGGCCAGTACGATTTTATATCGGTATATACATTTATTAATATTAAAATATTAATATCACCAACATTAGGGTAATATCCTGCCATTTCTGATATATCTACCCAGGGTTATAAATAGTTTTGAATCAGTAAAAGTGAATAGACTTGTATATAAATTCAAATTAAACCAATTGGACATAGTTTTTCTGAACATTTGAACTTTGGAGCATAATAGAAATTAATTTTAAATAATTCAGTTTGTAATATAGTTTTAAGTATAGCTTTAAAAGATTGCCTATTTAACAGCCAGGGATTCTTTAACCAGAGAGAAAAAGATTTGTTTGAATAATTTATATGTCAATATTAATTTTGTGTTAAATACATCGAGGAGATAATATAAAATTGTAAAGATAATTCCATTTTAAGTTAATTCTCAAAAGAGAAATGTTGTACCAAAATAAGTAACTAAAACACATTGATTAAACATAGAGTTTTGTTAAACAAAAAGGAGTCAGTTATTTATGGTTTTAACATTATAAAATTAGGTTACAACGTGTGATATCTTTTGTTTTTTTAACGAGGAGAAATTAATTATATTTAAAACATTTAAGTAGTGTATTATAAATTTAGCTTACAACGTGGGGCATCTTTTGCAGGGCAATAAATTTAAATAGTATTATAAATTTGGCGCACAAAGTGTTGGCTTTTGTTAAATAAGCAATCAAAAAATTGTAATAGAAACAATTAGTAATATATAATTATATTAAGAAACTTATTTAAATATTGAAATTAATCAAATTAAATTTTAAAATAATGGCATAACAAAATGTATATAATTTGAGAGACCAGCCTAAGGAGTCAAAGAAGAAATTAGAGGCTGATTCTAAAGGTAAAACTTACTAGACAAAATGTAAGCGAATCAACAGGGGAAATGGTGAATATAGTGGCTTTACAAGAAGTTAGACAAAAGGAAACAGTTAATGTAGATATTCCTACTGATAGTGAGTTTTAAGGCAAGAAAGTAGTGATGATAGGATGTTTCTAATGTTAAACCAGATGATGAACCAAATGAAGGAATTAAAAACTGAACTAAACACTAATTCCAATCAATTAAATTTAAAATTACAGGAATTAAACACTGAATTAAATACTGAACTAAACACTAATTCCAATCAATTGAATTTAAAATTACAGGAATTAAGTACTGAACTAAACACTAATTCCGATCAATGGAATTTAAAATTACAGAAATTAAGCACTGAATTGAACTCTTAACTTACAGAAAATTCCGATCAATTAAATTTAAAATTGAATGAACTAAACACAGTGGTAAATACACAATTAACAGAAAATAGTAATCAAATGCACAAAATGAAAGAGGAGTTGTTAGTTAGGTTTGATGAAAAAAAATAGAAAATAAACTGGTTGAATTTAAGGGGAGTCGGATGGCCCTATGTTACCCATGTTAAATTACGTAAACTAAGGTACATTTTTTTCAGGAACCATAAGAGATAAAACCATGTTTTTTTTAATATATTTTAGAGCATACTTTTGTCTACAATTTAACACAGTAGTTTTTAAAAATAACTTATAAAACAATTATTGTAATTTTTTTAACCTAACCTATTTAGTCACAGTTGTTTACCTGCATTCAACATTTAACAGTAAAATGTAAAACAACGTCGTTGTCTGCAAAAATATTAGGCTAGAGTCGAGGGAGGGTTCAGAGTGACGTCGCTGGCGCGTGAGTCTACTGCGCATCCTACTCATGACCCCTACTATCCGTGGGTATACTCAACGCAGATCAAAGCATCGCACCAGATGAGTTCAACAATTTCTTTGTGTCATCAGTCGAAGAAATGATTGGAAAAGTTAGATCTTCAATTGAAATAACCAACAATATTTCGGTGGTAATCAGTTTCACAAATTTGTATTATTTGAAGTAACATAGTTAGATGTGTTTCAAGTTGTAAAATCTCTGAAAAAATGCAATATTAAATATGTATACACGCGAATCCATACGGTTTGTCTAGTAATTTATCATCAACTCCTATGAAAGCGATAATTTACATACATAATTACGTACGTGAGTAACATATAATGTAACAGATGATTTCACCCATCATTTGTAATTCTTAAACAAACCCAGCAAAGATTATACTGTAGTCAGGGGCGGCTCCAGGACAGTTTCTCGGGGGGGGCCATGTACGGGAAAGTTTGGTTGGAACTTTTAGTCACCCCCTCCCCCCAAAACGATTTTAAAATGTACTTCAACTTTGTTATGATTGTACGTTTAGTTCAGCTTAATATGATATCGTTCGAAATATAGAATGCTAGAAAGTATTTTAACAGATCAATTACTTACTCTATGGTCTGGGTAGTTATGAAACTATTTCAATCGACACAAACAGTAAATAAGTATCACTTTCAGAATAAACGTTCAATGTTTTATTTATGCCACAATAATGTTTTCATCTTAATAACGAAATACGTTTCAACATTTTATTAATAAACTAAAACAATTTAAGTAACTGTGTAAGCCTAAAAAATAACATAAAAAATAAATTCATAGGCATAAAAAATTAGATTCATAAACATACAATATAAAATTATATCAATAAACATAAAAACTAACCTTAAAAACTAAGATTCAGTTATATATACAAGCTTATAAATAAAATTATTGATTTGGTTGAATTGAAAATTATTAAATATGAAAATGAATAATGATATGTATTGATAATGGAGAATTAAGAGTTAGTAGGGGGTGGGGTGGGTACCGTTATGAGAGCACTGACCTTGACGGAAGACAGCGCACCAATAACATACAATTATCAACTGTAGCCTACCCTTCAAACAACTCAGCTTAAATACAAAACCTTTGTCTCAAGTAACTCAAGTTAATATGTTTTGTCGTTTTTGAGAAATAGTGACGAATAGTGAGTCGGTGGCATTTGGCTTTTTTCTATATTTCTAACGCT